>OMKZ01020733.1:0-14276 GCA_900302535.1 Neoniphon sammara | reverse complement strand
CTCTCTCTCTCTCTCTCTCTCTCTCTCTCTCTCTCTCAGCTGTTTCATATGAAACAGAATGGCCATGAATTCTACTTTTGATCTTTCAGACGTCACTGCACCAGTAGTGAGGAACCAGTGCATGCTGAGGCCTATACAGGTGTCAGTGGGTGTGGGAAGAGACTATAATTCATAACCTATTTTCTCCACTGAAGTCAGCTGAAAGTGCCACCCTTGAGAATGCTTTTAATGAGAGAGGCCCTGACAGAGCTGAGGCACTCATGGACCTCAGATGGATGAGGCTGGAAGAGAGGAATGCAGAACTATCACTCTAATTCACATAGGCTTCACTTTCTAACAGGGCTCTATTTGTCTTAGGGGCGAGGCTCGATCACTACACCCCCTGTTGTGACACTAACATGCAGACCCCATGCCACATCACAAGCCTGACTGACTGTAACCCACTGCGCAAACAAGTATGCCAGTACTGGTGTGTCCCTCTCTCCACATGCTGAGCAGCAGTGAGGAAAAAAAACATAAATCCAAGTCCAAGTGTTTAACACATGGGTCTTCAAGTCAACCTGGTGAATAATCTTACTAATGATCCGACATTTTATGACCATCTTTAGAGTCCTCCCAGTTACAGGTTCTGTGTTACACGAGAGCAGACCTGGAAAAGTCCAGACACATCCAACACAAAGAAACTGGAAAGGGTGTCGACCAAGACTCTTATATATAAATCTCTTCCACACTTATTTCACTGAAGCTGGTGACGCTGCCACCCTTCGTGTGAAATACGCCCGTATAGCCACAGGATTGTCTTTGCCTGCCAACACTTAAGCTTGTGAAATGTCATCACAAAGCTGGTGACAGGGGCTTGCCGGCAACTCTGTCATATCACACAAAAACCTGTTGTGCGCATCTCAGCATAGCTGTGCGTTTCAGAGAAGACGCAATGGAACAACTCAATGTATTCCACATCCCAACCATTTGGCTTTATAGCATGAAATGGTGGATTGTGCCCACATGCCCTGAATACTCTGCACAATGTCTACAGACAGCCAGCAGTGATAGAGTAGGCATTGTCCCTACTGCTCCATCTGCTTGTGACCGTGCTCTCCAGCACTGAGGAGCTGCAAACATCTCAGACATCTCTGCAAACCAAAGGACTGTTGTGCAATTGGGGTAATGAGAATGTCTGTCAGCTTCTCCTCTCCTCTCATTAGAAAGAGAGGAATGAGAAACCATGTAGCAGCTCTCTGGCCATTATGCCTGACTGAGCATGTGCATCCCTAAAGGTGGGGTCCAATCCTGGTGCATCAGCAAGACCCACAGTAGACAGTGTGAGCTCTGCCTCATGGTGAAAAAATGAACCTCCACTCTCCTGGACAGAGTCCAAATCGAACTCACTATGTCAGAATGAAATCACCACTCACTTGACAGGGGTTTTACTGTAGCTCACAGCCACAGGTTCTCTGCTGCTTCCAGCAGTTCTCCACCCTGTCTGTTTATGAAAGCCAAAGTTCATTCATATTTATTAACACATACTTTCCACTTATGAATGGAGCAAAATGTTGTAGAACTAACAAGACTGTTGTCAGTTCCATAACATTGATGTGGCAGATCACCACATTTTCTCATGATGAGCTAAGCCCCCCACCTCCTCCTCCGCCCTGTGCAGGAGGTGTCTGTGTGATAAATATAAATGTCTAGTGATAAATAGAAAGCTTCTCTCCTCAATCAGGTGTCCCTGTCACCACAATGTGAAGATCATCCAAAAAGGCAAGGTCTTCTCCAGCTATTCGGGTAATGGTTACCACGTACCCTTTGTGCTATTTCAGGTCCAAACGCAACCACTTCTGCAGGCATCTCTTATGAAGAAGCCCCAGTGAGACCAAGGGGTATGCTGCCAGCCTGAGTATGGGCAGGTGCATTACAGTGGAAAGTGTTACGGCATTGCCCAACTAAACCTGGTGGATTGTCTCCCTGATAGCTATCTGTCTAAATTCCAACTGACAAGCTTGGACTCGTGTTGCAGAGGGGACCTGCTCTCTTCTGGTGTGTGCTCTTCTTTCAATTCACTGTGAAACCTAACTTGGTTAGATGCTGTACCAAAGGGACTATGTGCAACATGGCCTAGTCTTTGGACCAGGAGACACAGTTTACCTGTTGGCATAGTGGATTGAGAGCTTTGTCCATACACTTTGAGAGAGTGCATAGGACTAGGGAATAGTCAAAAGAATCCTGTTGTATTTGCATGTCATCCCAGGTCATCCAGGTAGGAATCATCTGAGCCTTAGTAACACTAAAATGTGAAAACAAACATCCACCACTATCAATGAACCAATTCCAATAGCTTCTTTAGTGAGAGCAAATGTTCTCTGTAATACACACACTGGGTCTCATTCATAAAAGATGAGCGGAATAAATTTCTGTGTAAAATGTTAGTAGAGGGAAATTAACCCACATTTGGGCATTGATCAAACTTTTAGCACAGCCCCAATTTGTTCTTACTTCCGAACAAATTTTCGCCTGATTTAGGTATAAAACTTGTGCCTTTTCCATCGAGGCTATCACAGGCTGCTTTGAACATACATCTACTTTTTCTCAAATTATTACATGTCATAAAGAAAGTACTATTTTAAAAAGTATATTACTTGTAAATGGTTTCTTTTTCAGTTAATGAGTGGTCAATGTTCTTTTTCTCTATTTATTTAAAGGCATAAAATGCTCTGGAGTTAGAGGGAAGTGGGAAACCGGGGAGAGACAGCTGCCTACCGGTCAGCCTACAGTCTGGCAAGGTTTGTTCCCATGAGCACATCAGCTGGTAAATAGCTTCAGCCCTGGGCATGATGTCGCTGTCCCGTCTGGATCAATGCCAACACATCCCTGGTGACGGCACTGTTGCAGTCATTAGTTTGGGAAAGCCTCCTCCTGTGACCTTTATGTTCCTCTGTTTGGCTGTGACACAAATTAAGCTTTAAATCAAACCCGTTTTTTAACTTCTTGCATGGTTCTTTGCAAAGATTTAACAGCATTTACCTACTCAATAATCTCCTTATGAGGAGCCATAACTCCATTGCTTCTGCTGCAAACTGGCACTGAGAATTACCTCAGTTTCTCCATCTCTGAAGTTCTTCTTCTTCTTCTTCTTCATTTTCTTCAACACCATTTCAGTCCAGAAGATTATGAATGTGGGCGTTCTCCCTTGCCTAATATGGTGTTTCTGAGGCGGTGCCATTATGTTAAAGCATGATAATTAAGGTGCCACAAATGCGCTTTCCATTCATGAGTGATTGGGCTTTATTAACATATACACATGCTTCCAAACATTTGATGAATCTGCAATGAGGTTTTAGTTCAGAGGTTTTAAATGTGCAAATATACTTACAAATTTACTAACATTTCATGAATGAGACCCATTGAGATGCAGGAAATGGTAAAATGGAGACTCAGAGGAAGAAGGAAAGGGCTTGTTTACGTTTCCTTCTCCAAGCCTGGAGCAAACTGCTGTGTGTGGGGGTTACAGGGTGAGCAGAGCATTACAAGATTCAGGTAGAGGGTGCTGTACAACTAGCAGTCACCCTGTTGCTTTTCTGTCTCTCACTCTTTCCAAAACTTCCCTCTATCTCTCCGCCCCTCTTTATCCCTCGACAGTTGAGAGCCCCCACAGAAGCAGCAGACAAACACAAAACATGCAATTTCAGTCTCATGTCTCCAATCCAGCTCCTGCCTTACACTTTCTGCAGTCATTAAGGGCTCGGTTTGCTCAGACTTACTCTGTTACTCAGGGAGATACAGGCAGCAAATTAATGAGGGACCCCCCATGAGGGCCACGAAGAGCAGTGACATTGAAAAAGAAAGAGAGAGAGAGAGAGAGAGAGAGAGAGAGAGAGAGATAACAGAAAACATACCGTTTTTACATCAATCTAGCTAGCCTGGCATTGGCAATTTTGGCTGTCAGCATTTGCATAGTCTGCTGCGCTATCTCTCTTTCATGGGTGTCTGTGAATGGCAGGATACACAGGGCGAGCACTTCGCAGAAAAAAGGAGTTGACTGAGCCAGCGTGGTAAGCTTTCACAGAAGACAGTCGCTCTGCAGGAGAGCTAACCTGCCAAGTCCCACAGCCTGGAGCAGGTGGAGGATGAATACTGAGAGTCCTGTCTGTTAATATGACAGCATGGTATGGGAACTATGAGCCATGAAGGAAAATAATTTGACTAGAATTGTAAATATGTCCAGCAAAATTAAAGGAGACAATTGTCTACTATATATTATAATAAGGCCAGACATAGGGCCTGACAATTAGGGTCTGATCTTACAACACACACACACACACACACACACACACACACACACACACACACACACACACACACACATGCACAGGAATTTGTTAGTTTGATCTCTGGGAGGCAGTATAGAGCTCGTAGAGGAACCAAGAATGTGCACAAAAGGTCATTCCTACCAAATGCAATCACATTACTGAACTCCTGATTCCATCATTCCTCACTGCTTACATGCTACTGACTACTGTTTCTGTGCTGTATCATCTCTCATTGTATTTTTCTATATTTATCACATTTTTGTATGATTTAACCAGCTTGTGAAGCCAAAGACAAATCTTTGCAGGGGACAATAAAGCTTTACTCTATTCTATTCTGTTCTATCTCAGATAGCAATTGCAGAGCTGCTGCATCGTCACATCAAAACTAGACTGACATCAATGCAAAAGATCACAATTTAGGTTTAAGAAAAACGAATCAATTTGTTGTGGCCACAGGCTTGCAGTGAAGGAACTAAAATGGAGATTTGTTCAGCAGACCCAGCAATAACTCTTTTCATGGCGATGGTCAATAAAGGCGACAGATGACATTCAGAGAGCCTCAGAAGTCGACTGGGCAAGGTGAGCGCACATTTATTCTCTTTCTCGGGTCTGAAAGGCTGTGGAATGGAGAGCAGTGGGTGGCAAACACTACTGGAACAGGTACAGAGAGGCTGACCTTTACCCACTCAGAAGCTAAATCTCTGCAACATATAAATCCAGCTGGCCTTGAAACTGGTTTTGTACACAGCTACTGCTGTGGGCGGCTCATCAGCTTTCAACATCAAGTAAACTAAATTCACAGCCCCTGAAATCACCAAAGGACCAGACTACCAATACAGTTCAGTTTAACTTGACGGAGATCAATAGTCAGCATCTTGCTCTGAATGCAAGCCATAAGAAAACGACTCTCAAAATCATAAAAGAACAATCACAAGCTTAATTTTGTCACACAGCCAATATTCTGTTTGGACTATTCATTGCATCATATATCAAAGTCTGCAGCATCTCTGAAATCTCCTGAGATAAAAAGCAGAAATAAACAGACATATTTATCTTTTACACATCAAGGAGAAAAAAAATTGCATATAAAATTGCAGAGTGTCAACTAAATTTCTGTCAGAGGAGAATCAGCCAAAGCAGAATTGCAAAACGAACAGACAGAGCGAATTCACACAGAAAGCTCTCTTTGTGGAGACTTCCTTCCCTGTGAGTGGGGAAAATGAAGCATTAGAGTGTGTGCTGGCATGGCAGAGGAGAGATGAAAGAGCGTCTGACTCCAGTCACTGAGATCTCCTCCTCCTGTGTTTGATCCTGTCTTCCGGTCTGCTGGCTGCCCTAGAACAGCACAGAGAGCCAAGGCCTTGGTCAGGGCATTAGCATGGAGGGGAGGACGAAATGGATTTAACAAGATCATGTTTGTGTGTTGAATAGGCGCGTATAATCATGCACAAAATAAAAACAGAAGTGCACACACACATACACGCACAATGCATTAAGGCAGAATACATTAATGGTTGTGACAAGAGAGGGTCTGGTTAATGGGGCACTTTGTTAAATCTTCAGACGCTGTGGAAGCCACTTCTCGCATGAAGGTTCACAGAGGAGATTTAGATTTCAAAGGCAACAATCTGCCTGTTAAAATGGTATGTCCTTATTGTGTTTGTCTAAAGAGTCTAACACAGGCAAACCTGCACCACCAAGTTTTAAATCCACATTTCTTTTTTAAATGAAATACTCAGTAAATCAACTGTAAATAATTTCCAAATAAATGTGCTTCCACTTCAGGCGTCAAATGTGAAATTTAATGACCATTCAGTTTGTCATCTGAACACCAGTCTGCACATTAAATCAAGGAACAATGAGAGACTGAGTGAAAATGAGAATCACTAGTCTGAAAACACCATTAGCAAAAAGACTAATGTTCCATCTTAAACCTCACTTTTTGCTCGCATTAGAAACACACGTACACACACACACACACACACACACACACAACCACACACCTGTGTCTCTCTAACTCAATTCACCTCCACTGGCCTGCAGTACAGCAGGGTGAGGATGAGAGCAGGGGAAGCTCTGCTGAGAGGAGGTTATTACAGTGCAGCTGTGGTGGTAATGTGTTGTATTTATGATGTGCTCTGAAACATTACTAGCTATCTGCACTCAGAAACGTATCAGCGGTGGCGCCTGGACTAATGACACATGGACAACAGCCACAAAACTGTCACAGACCATTATATGTGGAAAGGACTGAGAGCATTATGAGGAATTAGGTAATTTCTGCTCCAGATGAATCTGGGTGCTTAACCAGGGTGCTTAGTGTTTCTTATACAGTTATAGCACATCTGCAAAAGTCCTATTATTTAGGACGTGACAAAACATTTTTGAACCTTATTGCATCCATCCATCCATCCATCCATCCATCTATCCAGAGTGAATAGAAGAGCACAGACTTTTCCTCCCCAACTTCCTCCAGCACTTCCTGGAGGATCCCAAAGCACTCTCATACCAGCTGGGAGATGTAATCCCTCCAGCATGTCCTGGGTCTACCCTGAAGTGTCCCCCTAACCAGTCAGGTCTCAGAACACCTCCAAAGGGAGACATCCAGGCGACATCCACACCTGGTGTATAAACCACCTCAACTGGCTCTTCTCAATGTGGGAAAGCAGCAGTTCAACACTGAGCTCCTCTCAAATCCCTGAACTCCTCACCCCATCATGCAGAATAAGGCAGCAACCCAGCAGAGGAAACTTATCTCAGCTGCTTATATCTGCAATTTTTTCATCACTACTTCAAGATCAGCGCTGTGGGTGAGAGCTGGAATGAAGTTCACCCAGTAAATGAAGAACTCTCTCTTCACCTCCATAGTCCAATATAATACCTCTAACTGTTTTACCATCACTCCAATGAATAAGACACCTAAACTCTTCCATCTGGGCAGCTGCTCTCCCCTCACCAGGAAACACCAAGCTGTCTTGTTTTGGGAGAGGACAATGGCTTCAAACTTAGACGTGCTGATCCTCCCCTCCGACTGTGTCACACAGAACTGCAAATTGCTCCACTGAACATCAGAGATCACGGCTCGATGGTGCCAGAGGGACAACATCATCCACAAGCAGCAGAGATAACATGAAACTAGAAATAAATCAGCTGTCCATTGTTCTCATGTACATGAATATCTGATCGGTGCAGATATTCATGAGACAAGGCACACTCTTGTTGGAGTTTGACGCCCACCTTGAACATGTTTCACTTAAAGGTGCACCATGCAAAATTGCAGGGGGTCAATTGAAATGAGGACATTTAGACTCAAGTGACAAAAATGTGGAATAAGCATGTGATCTATCAGTGAGTTGATCCAACAAGAGAGAATTAGCAGTAACCCTGGCACTCCTTAGACCTGCAGCATCTCCCACAAGACCAAGGAACACAGTTGTAAGCCTTTCCAAATCCACAAAAACATGTAGACAGGATTAACAAATTCCCTTAACCCTTTGATATCTGTGAGAGGGTACAAATCTGGTCCACTGTTCTATAATCACAACAAATCCTGAATCTGAGATTTGACAATCAGCCGGAGTCTCGTCTCCAGTACCTTGGCGTGGCTTTTCTCAGGCAGGCTGGGCAGTGTGATTTCACACTAGTTGGAAGTGACCCACAGGTCCCCCTTTTTGAAAATGGAGACCACCAGCCTTGTGTAACAATCCAAGGGCTCTGTTCCTAAAACCCACACAGTAGTAAAAGATGTGTAGCTGCAACAGCCCAATAATATCCAGAGACTTTGGCATTTCAGGGCAAATCCACTTTCAGGGTCTTGCCAGCGAAGAGTTTTCTTGAATGTGGTTTCAAATATTTCAGCTACTTGAGGTCTTCTCTTATCTTGACATTGCACAACCAAAAATATGTTTCTGAAAGATATTTTCTAGCAAAATAATGTATTCAACTATTGCTATGGAGTTTTGTTTTAGTTTAGACATGATGCAGAAGTCACAGAGTGCTAGTCACACATCAGCTGATCACTACACACAGCAGCCAAAATCCATTCTCATAACAGCACAATCTATTTAAACAACCTCCTCTCACACTGACTCTTGCTGCACCAGCTACTGCTTGCCATCTGCTGCTTGGTAAAGGCATTATTTGTGCAACTGTTGCTTTTACAGGCCATGCTTTCTTATGCTCAAAATGTCTAGTTTTGTGCTGGAAAAAGAATCGTCAGAGGCACCACCAAGAGTGCTCATACCGCTTCAAAAAAGCTTTATCAAAGAAGAATTGTGTTTTCTGCTCATTCTGTAGCTGCTGCCGGCACTGCCAGAAGTGAGAGTCCGAAATTGGATTACTTTGAGATTGTATCCAAAATCTCATTTACTGACTGAGCTTCAATTTCAGTTAAGTATTTCTGTGTATTGCAGCATGTTACACAAAGATGCTGGCATGTTGCTGGCTGTCACCTCAACTGGGCTTAAAAACTTGGGCTTAAAATTGGGCTTAAAAACTAAAAACATGCTTGTTGCTTTATATAGGTTAAACAATTAAATGGTGCTCATCATAGGGAGCAAATTTTTGCTTGGGATTTTTTTATTGCACTCCCTGCAGAATTGCTCCCAAAACTACAGAATTATCTCACATCCAAAGCTATGGGTGCAAATAATATATAGATATTTGTTGCTGTTGTTGCATATAAGTGCAGGCAGGCTAACACACAAAGTTGCCACATAAAATGGCAGGCTGGGTTGACTTATACTGACTCATGGCACTGGCTGAGGTTTGCAACAAGCCTGTTGCTATATATTTGTTCTTTCTATTAGTGATCAGCTGGTAACTTACTAATGGTAACTTACTTATCTGCTGCAGCAGTTGTTTGGTGTATGGTGGTGCAGTTTGAGTGATTTGAATTGCATGCCTGCTTTACCCTCAACATGCTTTCCGGGGAAACAGGGCACAGCTTAGTGCAGAGCCATGAACTCAAAGCATAACTGTCTTGCCATTTGTTCCTGCATTTGGTTTTATCTTGTAACCAGAGTATTCCTGATTGAAATGGAGCACTGCATTAATTCAGGCAGGACACATGGCTCGTCATCTGCCAGCTGTTTTCTAAGTACACCAATCACAGTCGACTCTGAAAACAAGGCGATCTCTTTAAATGACCTCCTCTTGAACCAATTCTTGTGATGCCAACCGATGCACTCGGTCTGATGCTCTGACCTCCCCAACCTCTACCTGCTATATTATGTCCAGCTGAACCTACAGTGGCTCTTAAGTGATAACACAGCACAGTGTTGCTGCTGTGGCTCTGCTCTGTGTATCATGGAGGGATTTGTATTGAGCAAGCATGCTGTACAGCAGACAGCATGCTTGCTAATTAAGCAAGAGGCATCTCAGTGTGGCGTAATGAACACCAAAAATAACTATCACCATGTGTTGCTATAGATGGTTTTATCTTAAGATGAGAGTGTTCCTGATTGAAATATTATAAATGGATAAAACTAATGAGGTGTACTGTAAGTCAGACCAAGCCACAGAGAAACACACTCACATGTCTGGTGTAGAAATCGTCCACCTCCTCTTGTACTTTGCGGTGACATTCAGGGTGGATCGCCAGGAGATAGCAGATGAAGGCCAATGTGTTGCTACTGGTTTCATAGCCTGCAAGAAGGAAGATAAAAGCCTGGCCCACAATTTCATCCTCGGTCATCATCCTCTTCTGTGGACGTTTGGTGGGTGACACCTGCGGTTGATGACAGTCATTGTCCTGCTCTGAGGCTGACTGGTGTGTTTGTTGGTGTGTGTGATCGAGGTCATCAGCATGGTTCACCACATCAAAGTGTTCCAGAGACACACACTCCTTGCTGCTCCGCACGTCCAACATCAGCTGGAGGAAGTCTCGGCGCCTCTACATGCACAATAAAATGACATACTCTGTATCAGAAAATAAATATCATACAGGGCAGCATTATTTTTGACTTATTTCAAAAGTTACTCTACTATGGAAAGAACAGAGCAAATATTTGCACAAAAATCTGAATTTGTCATGCTCACGCTGAGCCACTGAATTACTGTAAACAAATTACTGCAAAAGCACAATTTGCAAATGAATAAAATGGATTGAAAATGAATGTGATTATTGTTAAAACTATTATTCAAAATTCAGTTTTCTTAATAAAAGAAAAGTTAATTCAGACTCTCAGAATTCAGTTTTCTCTTCTCAGAGCTCTTATGTCCTGGGACTAAAGAAAAGCAAACGAACAAAGTTGCAATCCAAGAATGCTGAAGATTTTTGAATTATTGGTTCAAGCCTAATAAGCTGAAATGTACGCAATTCAAATACAATCTCTGCTGTCATTCATCTATTGGCATACTCTGTTTGGAAAATGAGAGTTTTATTCTCTTTTCAGCTGTTGGATTTTACAAAGAATAAGCAGGTTTTTATCACAAAATACTGTTTTAGTAATCAGTATCTGCCAAAAAAAAGAAAAAAAAGAAAATTAAAAATAAAATAAAATAAAATGTTTGTATAGAATCCAGCAGCACTAGTGGGGGATAGATGCATGATAGGGGAGTCTATGTTGTCTACCCCTCTAAAAGCATTTACCACACGTATTAAATTTGAATATAAGTGTTGTGCATGACTGTTTCTGATATTACTGTAAATTCACTGTCAGGTACATTGGTCAATTTGATGCAGCAGAGCATGACTGATTGTTGTAATATCCATGAGATTCAGTAACACCTGTTCAGGAGGCTGCTCGTCTCTCTGCTTGATAATCTTCTGAATGCAGCTGATGAAGAAACTGTTCATCTCATCTCGTCTTTTGTTGGGGATGAGACCCGCTAGAGGAGCCATGATGAAAGGAAAAGCAACTAGAGACAAAAACAGACTTTCTGTTAGCGCGTCTCACCAAAACCTGAAACGCTGAGAAATATCTGAACTGTGCAGCACAGCAGATTCAGAGCGGGTAAGAATCAGATTTGCACGGTCATCAAATGTACACTTTTACTATAAAGACATTTTCACTTTTTTTTCACGCACGATATTTTAATTTATTACCCAAAGAGAAATTGCTTGGGAACTCTATTCTCAGAATTCTCATTCTCCATATGACTGTGGCCATACAGTGTGGAACATAATATTAAGACAAATACTGTACAATATATACTTGTATCATCTATCATCCACAAAAATATATGCCATTGATATTTATCATTCTCATTCCTGTATAAACACAGCTCATGTAAACACAAATAGACAGAACTGACTAAATACGAGCATGATGGGCCTGAAGAAAGTAAAGGAGAAGAACTTCTGGGCATGATGCACAAATGGGTCGTCTGGGTTTTTCTGAGAGTCCACCTGGGTCCCAAACGCCACACTTGCAATAACATCCATGGTGAAGCAACCAAAACACCTGCGAACCATGCACACACACACACACACACACACACACACACACTGTGACAACCATATAATATGCTGAGGAGACACAATGAGTCGATGCAGCACAGACTGCTGTAGCTGAAGGGATACAACAAACACTTTACATGCTGTGTAACTATTTATAAAACTTTGTGTCGTGGTGGGAAAAATTGCATAATGCATAACAGAAGCATGGATGTGAGTTTGAGGAAGATAGATAGATAGATAGATGGATAGATAGCAATTACCTGTGGATGTCAAAGGCCTCTCCTGACTCTGCATATGCATTCAGGTTGTTCATGAGTGCATCAGTGGCCGTGTTGATGAGAGGAACCATCTATGAACGGACAGAGAGACCGTGACAAATGCCATCAGTGCTGAGTTTTCCAAAGAATGGATTATATTTTCCCTTTTTCAAAGATGGCAATGATTAGAGTAGAAAGAAAATATTGAAGAGAAAATCATATTTGGACTGGACTAGTGCAACTTCAGGCTAAACCACATCTCATAAATCAGTCCCCAATGACCCAAAAACCATATAAACTGGAAAAGTTGATCTGTCGTCTTGACTCCGTCTTTTTCTTCCCGTGATAAAACAGAATGCACCAAAGGAAATAACAGGTGAAGGATAAATGATAAATATGCATTTTTTTCTTGTTTTGAACAACCCTGTACCGGAAAACCTTGACATGACAGAATGTGGGTTTGAGCAGTAAGGATGAGTTTGTCTCCACACCTCGAGTCCCTTGTCTGAGGCACAGCTGAGGACTTAAGGATACAAACACAACATAAAACTAAAGCAACCAAATCAATTAAAAACCCATTAAAGTCAACACCATTACTGAGGTCATTACCAAGGGGGGAAGATGTTTGATGATGATGGATCAAACAAGATCTAATTAATTCATTTATTCATTAATGGAGTGCTCTCATGCAGGCATGGTAAATGCAACATAATGAAAGTGGATAGAGAGAGTCAGGCAAACATCAAGTGCAACGTCTCTGCAGAAACATCAAAACTTGATATGGACAGAAAATATGAATATGAAGCATAAATACAACATCAAAGGCAACTCATTGCCAGCGCAGAGCACTGGCTGCTTTTCAAAGGAGACCAGAACACATGGACATGTTTGGCCTCACAGAGGACAGCTGCTTCAGCTTTCAGCTGGGTTAGTCTCACACACTGTAGGTGTCAGTGTGGTTCTAGGGATAGGGAGAGAGAGAGATGAGAAAGACAAGGAATAGCGGTGGGAACAAAAGAGCAAATATGAAAGAGGAAGAGAGGCAAAAAGGGGGGGAGAGGCATTGTGGCTTCACAGTCTGTTTCCCTGCTCCGTCTCCCACCAGTGGAGCTGTGATTAGGGAGCAGCAGACATTAGCGCTGGGTATTGATCCTTTTTCAGATGGCTCAGGGACCAGAGGCCAAGGAAATGACAGAAACATGCTATGGAGCTGCCTCAGTCTCAGACCTGCACTGGTGCTGAGCACTGGAGTCGGGGCGGGGGGGCATTTAGCTCTCACCAGGAATGTAGCTCTCTGTGCATGTGTGTAAGTGTGAGTGAGGGGTCAGAAAGCACAAGAAAAAGAGACATTAAGAGGGACAGAAACACTTTGCACATGTGCATGCATGGGTAGGTTTGTTGTTTTGCCTGTATGTGATATGCAAGCACACACGTGTTTCTTAAATGCAGGCTAAAACTGTACAACACTTACACATCTCGGCCCTATCTCCCCTTGTCATCTCTCGCTATCTCCACTTCACTGCTTTGGCATGCCATACCACCCAGCAATCAATACATGTTGGATCAAATGAGAGATGAGATCTTTACACTGTGGGCGAGATAGGATACAGGAACACAGGGCTATAATGGAGGCACAGCCACATCCTTCAACAGGGTGACTTTCATTGCCATGAGGACGATCTAAAACAGTAAGATCGCTTGATATGTGTGATTTCAAGCAGGATCTGACGTGTAAAAGTAAAGTTGTAGGGGTTTGAATAATCATCTATGGTTGGATATGGGGGGGTGTGGATTTGGAGAGAAAGTGCGGTGTTTGGGCTGTGTATGGTTTCACGGCTGGGCTGTGGGCGGATGCTGGTCAGGGGCTGAGGCATACAGGAGGGGGTTTAGATGAAGAAGCACAGGCGGGCTGATTAGCTGTGACAGGAGCAGTGTCCTCCTCCTCTGCAGCAGCAAGTGTCTCAAATGAAAATCTATATGGTATGACGCTGGCAGCAGACCGCCAGAGGCTAGGTCAGTCAAACACCGCTGGACCATGGTGCGCACACACACACACACACACACACACACACACACAGACTCACGCTGGTACATATGCATGCATATACGCACAGATTTCCATGCACCCACCCACACATACATGCACACAATCTAACATGGATATTTATGATACAGCAGAGAAAAAGCAGTTTGACAGAAAAAAGATAAAATGCACACACACATGCTAACTTGCCCTGTAAAAAAAAAAATGCTGCGCTGGAACATTGTTGGTCAATAAATGTCACACAAACAAGGGAAGAGCTTGCAGCT
>OMKZ01020732.1:0-23926 GCA_900302535.1 Neoniphon sammara | reverse complement strand
TCTATCTATCTATCATCTATCTATCTATCTATCTATCTATCTATCTATCTATCTATCTATCTATCTATCTATCTATCTATCTATATATATATATATATACACATATATGTATATATACTAAAGTAGAAGAGGGCAGGTCCCCTTCTTCTTCTTGTCTCTGATTGACTGAACCGTTGCCAGTAAAGCTTGCTCTCTCAGCTCGCTTGGCTAGATTTACAACTGACAAGTTGTCTTTGGTGAAAGCATACTGCCAGCAAAAATTGCCTACAAATGTTGCCCTAAATTTGCCCCAAAAAACTGCCTGCGTATCATCAGTTTTAGAGAGTGTGGTGGCACAAAACACAACAGCATTGCCAGTTGAGCATGTAAGTGAGGGTGGGAGCCGGATGGCAGTGGTTGGAGCTATAGGTGGATAAGTTTAAGCTGGCAAATGGCAATCTAAATATATAATATTCGCAGTTATAATTGTAACCCAGGACTGCCAGACTCTACATCCATCAATCCTCCACCTTCAACTAAGAAATGGCCATATTGCTGCAGCATTCATTAAATAGAGAGTACTAAAAGCACAAAAGGGTTTTCCAGAGATAAAGAGCTAGCTACAGTTTTGCTATACTAAGTAAACACTGGATGTCAGAGGATGCTAAAGTAAACGCTAGCATGGCTAGCTTTTACTAAAAACAAAATGTATTTTGGGGCATATATTTTTGTATTTCAGCCAGTAAAGAACACACACGAGCACAAAGTGAGCACAAATTTCAGTTGCTATTTATATTGTGTAAAAATCTACCTTTCAAATTACCAGGTCTTTTCATGTCCTGGCATAAAATAGCATAAAGGCTAATACCGATACAAAACTCTGACGTCTAAAGTCTGATTTCAGAGGCGACAAGTTTTCAGAGATAAAGCAGAAATTACTTTGAAAATGAAGATAAAGAATATTACTAAATTAGTCAGTCTGCGTATATCTGCAAGTTTCCTTTTCTCATATTCCCTATTAAAACACACATGCACACACATAGACACACACACAAACCCTACACATACACATGTAGCCTATATTCCTAAGAGATTTCAGAGCATGGAGTGACCAGAACAGTTCAGAGTTCAGTACCTTGCTTGAGGGCGCCTTGGCAACGGTGATGTAAGGGCACCGTAAACGTAATGCAAACACTCATGTGGAAGTTCACAGCTTGATTATCCATCCAATGGTGCCAGGAACTGAACCCACAACCATTTATCAGTTACTCTTGAGAACAGCTTGTTTTTCTGGAGGCTTGACTTCCACTTGCAAACTGTGACCTGAGCAATAACTTGCCGAGTCCGATGCTTATATTATAATTGTTCGTGATAATGGTATATAATGTCAGGCTGCACTTTTACACTTGCGTAAAACTGTGTAAATCCTAAGTTCTGAATAAACAATCGCTGGAAACATGTTGGTCTTCTGACACTAAAAACCTGGAGTTTTTTATTGCCTAATGGCAATCGCACTGTAGAACAGCATGGTGAGGAAAATGAACGCTTACACAGCATCTGCCAATATAGCTACATAGGAAGCAGGGCAGAAAAAATAAAGATTGCAGGGAAGAGCAATGGATAGACAGTCATGACTGGCACTTGGAGAGGGCTGGGGTTTTTGGCCATCACCTCCTTTGTTAAAAATGTGTCCATTATATCTAATGAGTTGATCATCCAGTTGCAGCAATCTGAACCCGGCTGACATTCAGAAGATGTACATGCCAACAGGCTGGAATATGCTCCCCTCACTGCTGCCAGATGGAGTGATCCAATTGACACCTCATTACTTGAGACAATATTGATTGAGAGAGAAAGTTTTTTTCCTGGGTGTGTTCCCGGTATATATTTTTCTTTTTTTTTTCTTTTTTTTTGACTGAGATTAATCATTAGGGCGACACTTTGCTGAGATGCTCTGATTGGTCATAACTAAATGTCATTCACTGTCATGGCACATCCTAATAATAGCTCTTTCTCCCCTCCTGTCACTAATTTGGAACGTAACGACGGCGGTAGCAAGGAGAATGCTCCACTGCTTGCTTAAATAATGTAGGTAGGGAGGTATTTACACCTATCACATGTCTTAACTGACAACAATGGTAAAGCAATGGACACAGTTTGAAAATTTCATCAAAGTTCCCCTTGATTGCAAGGCCAAATGAGAACACTGGTAAGAGGAACCCATTTATTGTAGAAATAGCTTTAAAAAAAAAGTTGAAGAGTGCTGGCTTGGGTGTTTTTGGGGGGCTCATCTGGGATGGTGGGAGTCAGCCTCATTAGTGGGTTTCTTGGCAGTGTGTGCTGGGCCCCTGAGTCCTGGGCTGAGGCTTGGGGACTTGCTGACTTGTGGAAACACCTTTCTCTTTGCTTTTTTTTTTCTTTTTCCCTTCTCTGAGCCCATTTAGCACCTTTGAAAACTCCAAGAGAGCGATTGACCTCATCAGTTTGCCTCTTTGACTGTTTCGGGTCATTTTTTGCAATGGGATAAATAATTGGCTTCTTGCTTCCTGTCTTCACAAAAGTATTATAATCATTTTATATATAAATGTGTTTTAGAGGGATAAGGCACAAGGGACTATTGTTGTTTTTGTAGATATTCAGCAAATATTATTGCCTCTGCAATAAGCATTCCACTTATTTACATGGGATAATAAGGGGCCACATTTTTCAAAGTACTGTCCTAGAGGCGGAATTAGGTGGCTGGAAAACACACGCACGCACAAAATCACACACATTCACACAATGAGCCAACAAATTTCAACTAATGCCGTCATGCTGAGCACATAGGACCCCTTACGCTGTACGTTGGAAGCCTGCACTGTACACTAAAAGCCGATGTGTCTGTTTTCACCCCTTGGCCATCTCACACCTCAATAAAAAGCGAAGGTGCCTCTAAAGGGCTCCTGACAATACTTGTTTAAGTCGTTAAATAAGAGTCCCCTGGCGAAAGGATCACTTTTCATTTGGCTCATGCTGTGGTGCGTTAAAAGCTTTGGTACTGATGATCCATAATTCAGCCTCATTAGGACACATTAGTTTCAAGGCCTAGATCTTGATTTCTGCTGACAGACCAGAAGAGGAGAAGTCTTAATCAGCAGCTTGTTGGGATTATATTCCTCAAACATTGTTAATGCACCCAGCCAGCATCCTCCAAGGGACAGTGATCCACACACAGGCCGTAATGATAGTCATCACTCATGAATTTATAGAAAATTGTATTATTCATAGATTACTCATACTTAATTATACTGTTTCCAAACAGATGGATCGTCAGAAAACACTGATATTTATTTAGAAACACCAGTTTTCTTTCTTAACTGCTGTGTTTGTACACCTGTACATATCTAAGCGCCAGACACACACTATCTGATCAGTGGAGTTTTCCATGACTTCTCCATAACTTTTAGCTTAATTTCCATGGCCAAAAGAAACTGTTCACTAAACTAAATAACTAAGAAACCAAAAGAACTAACACTGTGAAACACTGTGTGTTTCAAGACTATATATGTTGTGAAAGTCACTCTACATTTAAAATACTATACATAAACATCTCTAAAACAATAACAGACATACAGTTCTCAGTTTTATTCCAGTCCAAGCTGAAACAACACAATTTTCAATTGATTTGACCAAAAATTTAGTGTTTACTCACAGAGGTAAACTAAGCTGCTTTCAACTTTCTTCATCAGACTGAGACAAACAGATGCATGAACGCATACAACAGAAATCCCAAAGCGCCAACACAACGTTGAGTCTCAGGGGAAACTTCTGTCAGCCTTGTAAATTGAAAAACCTCAAGCAGTTACATGGTAAAAGGGTCATTTAAATTGCCTATTAAATTTATCAGTCTCTCTACCTTTAAGCTAGCTAATTGGAGGCTTGGAGGACTCTCAGCAAGTAATCTTTAAATCATTTGCATTGATATATAACCTTACTATTGTGTGTTTGCTACAGGACAGTAAAACTCATGGCCTACTTACTGCAGCTTTAATTGGTAAACATGAGTGATAATCAAAGTTGCAGTTATTATCTACCTCTTACATGATGTCACCAATGACATCATGTGCAGAGTGAATGATAATCTGAAATCAAACAATCAAATATGCGTATTCCCTCAGTCAAGCTTTTCCGCTTCAAAGCACAGGCTGTCTGCTTAGTTGCATTATTTACATTCAAAAACACTGCCGCTCATTAATTAAAGTGGGAGACCAGCTCACTGCCCGGGTTATGTTGAGGCCGATCCGCCCCACTGAACCATTTCCATTTGCCCTTGGCTTTCCAGGTGAAGCAGAATGAGGAAGAATCTCCATATCGCGTTTGTTCTTGTCAACTTATGGGCAAACGTTCAACCAGCAGCGTCATATATTTGCATCATAATTAGATTTACCCAAGCATTAAGCAGTTTTTTATTTTTCAGAGAATGCAAAGTGGGCCACAGAGACATGTACAGTAAGGGTGTGTGTCTATGGGAGTGGTTTCTCATGGTATTTAATGGTTTACTTTATAGGTAAATTCATTGTCTCAATCGTGTGTCCATTGCTTAGAGTTGTTTATTTACTTCTACTGGAAATCTTGCATCTTGCTGTACATCATACTTCATTTTGATATCAGACAATTACCTTTGTTCATGATTCAAGTGCATTCCGTTTGAGGTTGTGCAGGATAAAGATGTTATTGAAGTATTGTCTTCATCTTGGTCCGTGTGTGTGTGTGTGTGTGTGTGTGTGTGTGCGTGTGTGCCCCTGTGCCCAGGGGAAAGATGTCAGGAACAATGGCAGTGAATTGCTCACTACTTGACTACATGGAAGCTGCCCAAATTGAGCATGGCAAGCTGCAGACTGAACATGGCTGACACAAAGTTGCCACTTTATTTGAAAGACTGAAAAAAACATGTTGATCGGGAATGCTAAAGGCCAGCAACAACTCCAACAACAAAACAGATGCTCAAAGGAACAGTTCACCCAAAATACAAAAAATAAAAGTTATTTTCCCACTTAACATTAGTGCAATTTATGCATCCAGATAGTTTGTGTGATTTTGCAAATTTTCTAGTCTGCCCTGACCTTCCCTGTCACACTTCACCCAAGTACAATGGTGCTGCACAGGTTTTCCTTTGTGGAGCTCAAACCGTGAAAAATTTACATGTGAAAAACTAAACAGTAACAGCTCTTTTCAAAAACAATGACATGGATACCTGGCATAATTCACAGCCCGCTGGGGCGAAGAGTTTTGTTGCGAGCTATCTCCTGCTGAAGAATAGCAGCAAACTGTATCTATCCACCCTTAAGGAGTACGAATCAAGGGCAGAAACTCAAATCAGACATATCTGGATGGATACATTGCATATATATTGCATATATCTATATCTATATATATAGATAGATATAGATATATGGTATTTTGGGTGAAGTGTTCCTTTAAAATCATAATATCATTTCATCCAAGGAAGAAAATCTAAAACCTTAAATTCTTTATCCTCGGGTTGCATCTTCTTCCGAACTGGCATGAGTGGATATTGATGTGTGGACGGATTGCTCCATGAAATGCCACCATTACACTTCTGGGTCACTAGCGCAGCTAACACATTATACTGATTTAATTCAAATATGACATACAATCCATACCTAATTAGAGTGAATGTGAGTGGGAGGGTGTTTGTCTTTTTGTGTGTTCGCCCTTTCATAGACTGCTGACCTGTGCAGGGGGTTTCCCGGCCTTCCACCGAGTGCACACTGGGATAGGCTCCCAGCCCCAGCCTCCATCCCCCAACCTGCACCCCTATAATTAGATGGTGCAGTTACAGTAAAATGGTGATGAACTTGGGTTGCCACATGACTGCTAGTACTATTTTGCTTTTGTATGTTCAGAAAGGGAAAAAACACAAACCTAGCACAAACTTGGCACAAACCTAAACAAATCTATTTTTTATGTATTGCATTACCACCGCCGCCATCCTCCTCCTCTCCCTTCTTATCATCATAATCATTGTCATCATCATCATCTTGATCATCATCTTCTTCTTGTTGTTCCTCATCATCTTTTTCTTCCTCTGTTTCTTCTTCTTCTTCATCATAATCATAGCCATCAGTAACGACAAAAAACCCAACTGTCATCCCAATATCCTTCGCAACTGTATCTGATTTAAAAACATTTTGAGATCCATTCTGGCTTCCCTGCTTGTGCTAATGGATAAACATCTCCAACTTGTCTCAGAGTAAAGAACAACATAATTTATCGGCTTTATTTGATTTAGATATATGATAGAATCACTTTGTTACATTTGCAGAAAATGTCAAATTTCCAACTTGGTGAGCAGAAATGAATCCATTATTTTGATAGCAGGTCTGCCTCATTGCCAGTGTTACTATGGCAGCATTGTGGAAATCCTGATGATTAGCATTCTGTGGTTTTTACACTTTGGAAATGTCTCCTGACATGAAAAGCTGTAAAAATCATTATACTCAAACCATTCCAAAACAAAGCCCTTAAATATCTGCAAATACGTGCCATGCTTTTGTCATAATAAAGCATAGGGTATTCACGACCAATATAAACATTACACCCTGAACAAAGAACTTTATTAATTAATTATTGTAGGAGCACAATTCTTTTGTGTCCTGCCTTTTGTTTAGGTTGATCTCAGATGTGATGCTCTGCTCATTAGGCATTCCAAACAATGTGGTGGGGTCTCGTGTATATGTGCCCCACATAGTTTTAGCTGATAATTGGCAAACAAACACGACACTGGCTTCTATTTTACACACATTCAGCCCAAGTTGTAATTAACATGCAACACCCACAATTTCATGCCATCGGTTGGTACAATTGGCTCCACACAAGGTTTTTTCCCACAGCACCTTTGTCATAGATTTAACAAAACAAAGGACATGCTTCGGTGAAGACTGCATTCACAGGAGAAATTAAAGACAGAATGGACAGTTTGAATTGGGAAAAGAGTGGGCCACCAAAAATGCCAGAGGGATAACGCCACTGTCACCATCAGACTGATTTTTCACTGTTGAGATGAACGACCTCAAAGAATACAACAATATGTACTGTATCAAGATTACTTCAGTGTAGGAAATTCACAGTTCCCATAACAACATGTGGTGGGAAATTTCTTTACAATCTAGTAACGCAATAGTAAAGTGTGTTTTCTTAGCAGAGCTTGCTGTTATTATTATATTTTATTTTCCAACTATTTAGTGGCTTGAATTTTGTATCTGATGAAGATGAAGATGCTCCACTGCAGTCTGAATGAAGGCTGGGAAAATGCCAACTTTGGTAAATGCATCCAGAACATGCAGCAAAGACTGAGCAGACCCAAAAAGGCAGTAGATCCATACCAGCAAATACCCAGGGGAGCAAAAACACAATAGAAACATCTGAGCCAGAGTGTCTCACAGAGGTTAATGTGCTCCACAGAGAACATCTACCACTACAGAATGACAGCTTGCATGTTCGAGATTAGGGATAATCCCAGGAACTCAACCAAGGAACTGTTAGTTCCTGGTAGAGATGGTAACAGCACAGTAGGTCCACTAGCCAATGAAACGTAAAAACAAACTCACATTGAGCTTTTTAAAAATAAACTGCTGGTTAAATTATTTGGAAAGCAAAACTAGCTTTTTTGGCACTGGGCATACTTTGGGAAATATTATCCTTCCTCCTTTCACGCTTCTTTTCCAAATATCTGACCTCTATGACGAATTCCAGTTTGTATATTTTCATTCTCATTTATGACTAACTTTGATAATTTGTGTGCAGGCGTACATTTTCCGCGTAAAGTACTACAAACTAAAAACTTCAGTGCCACATTCATCAAACTTTGGAACCATCTGTTTCTTGGAACCATCTGTATTTTTATGAATGCCAATCACTCGTAAAAGGGAAGTGCCTTCACAGGACGTTAATTATCATGAATTAACATAATGGTGCTGGCTCAGACATGACATATTAGACAAAGGAGAACACCCACCAACATAATCTTCCAGATCAAAATGACAACATCCAATTTCATCAATAAAAGTGAAAGATTAGGCATAAAAGACGAACTATGGAATTTACACACTCTTTACACATATCCTGAGTTAGGTGTAAATTTCAAGTTGACATTAAGTACAAACCGGAGTTACCAAAAGTTTGATGAATGCCCTGATGTTTTTGCACAAATTTGTTCTGAGGCCCAAGAAGCCAATGGAACATAAGCTGAATTTGAGCTAACTTTCTACTCCTGGTTCAAGTGTCCAAGCCACAGACTGTAAACAGACAGAAAGGATGTGTGTGCGTTCATGCATTCATTCGTTTATTCATTTGTTTGTGTGTCACACTTTCTGCCATGCACAGTGCTTAAAGATCCAATGCAATGACTTTAACTCAGTCAGGAAAAGTTGGATATTGATTTATAACACAAGAAGCATCTCTTTTTTTAAATGTATTGTTATTTTTGACTGACTCTCACTCCTACAAGCTTTGTAGGAGTGAGAGTCTAACTTTCCCTATAATTGTGTCATACACTGCAGACCAATATTTCTACCTTTAGGGAACAAATATCCAGTGCTGAAACTTTGACACCCAGCAACAACACAGGCTCAGATATTTTATCTAGTTTGGTCAGTAGCTGGCTGGCTGTTGTCTGACAGGCTGTAGAGCACCTCATTAACTATGCATACTGTTGACCAATAAGATTACTCATTAAAACCTGGTTGCGTGTGACATCATTTACACCAGGAAGTAGATTTGAATTCTGCTGTCAGTTATAATAATTTGGATAATTTCACATTAACAGGTGTGTGCTTACACTATATTCACACCATATCCTTGCAGCGCTAAATATGAGCTTCTTACATGGAAAACTGTTCATGTCCTCTCCTTAGTTATATTTACTACTTGGAAACTTAGGATTTGTTGCTTCTGCGTGGTTTCTCCCACTTTGCCACACAGTGTCATCAACATGGAAGATTTTGAAAAGCATGAAGTTCTTCATGGAGGCATTGCCAGAAATAACACTTGTTATAGGTCCCTAGAAAGTCTGTTACATCCATTTACATCTAGCCACTTTGCATCTTGAGCTGATTGGATAGTGATTGGATAGCTAAAAGGCCAAGTATAAATGCATCCAAGATGAATTGGGGCTGGATTTCGTTTCGGATTGAGTGTTGTAGCCACAATCTGGTCACGGGTTAATGCATCCGCCTACACAATCCACATACATCATCTATGGTCCACCTAGAATATTACATCTTGACCTACAGCACAGAGGCAGTGGAAGAGAAACTCTACTGCTAAGAAACTTCTTCTCACATGCATGGATAAAGGAAGAGTGGGTGCACTTGATTTGGTGCCCAGATTTTCCAGCTTTTACTCTGGCTTTGTGTTCAGTCCTTGTGCAACGTATCTGCCAGTCTCACCATCTCTTCTAAGCACAGTAAGCAGCACATGACCCGGGCAATTTCAGGGTGCCATCCCAGTGTTGGTGTACAAATAGAGTGCACCCAGAGTTATTGCTGGAGTGCAGGTGAGACGAGATGCGTCCTGTCCATGTTCAAAAAGTTATTTGGTGGAAAGATAAGATGGCTTAAGTGTGTTGGGTTTGGTGTCAGGCGCTATCATCTGCATTTTGTGCAGAAAAGCACACTTGGATTTCTGTCCGTCCAACAAAGACACATTGATGTGGCCAAGGGCAAATGAAATGTGGATAAATCATAACTGGATATTAAGAGGATATGAGATAAGAGATGCATGAAGTGAAAGTGTTAGTGGTTCCTTTATCAGCTTTTCTATACTTTTCTACACATTTATTCAGTTCATTCATACAAAAGGCTGGCATTAGCATTAGCGTTAGCCATTAACCTGCAAATCTGTCTTTTTAACTGTGACAATTCCACAATGATTTGAACGAACGCAAAAACACTGTCATGTCGTCATGACAGGTTGACAAGTCGGACTCTGATCTCTCCTACATGGCGTGAATGCAGCATTACAAGTCAAACAGCTCAATAGCTTGGTTATTTTCTAACTGTAATAGCTAAGTCACGTTTTCTTCTAGAGCAGCATTGTGCCACCACAGCACTTTGGTGTTAACAGATGGAGTTTCAAAGTCACCGTACCCTCTCTCTTCCTGAGCACACTTATTGTTTCCTTATGAAGAACATCTTAGAGGCACCACTAATGACATTTAGTGGCTGACAAACATGCATTACATGTCATCAAGTAAGATACAAATTGAATGGGCTTTTAGTGTAGTGTGACCCCTCACTATGTAGTTCACTGGGCAATACGTTGATTGCTCATGTTGCTGAAATTATGTAATTCTTTGTCAAGCCATTTGCTGTAGTTTACATGTCAAAGAGTCAGGACCCTTGCTCTCTGGATAATGGAACTCTAAATGTAATGTTACGGCCATTTTGAGACAGCACTGTGCAGTGGTGGTCTGGAGTCAAACAAAGTAAACTTGAAGCAAAAAAGTAGGTTTTACACATTGTCTTCAACCTCAAGGCACATAAGCTGACTATTAGTGTTTACATTGTTGTTGTTCTACCCAATTATTATTTTCACCTGATAAAATAAGCTTATCCAGCAGCCTTCACTTCAGAGGTATGGCTCAAAGCTGATTTTTCAGGAAGTGTGGCAGAGGGGACGATTAGCGTTAGATATGAGATAGAAAGAAAGGGAGGAGAAAGATAAATCTTCAAAAAATATCTTGTGAGCTGAAATAGAGGCGGCTGCACAGAAAATAGATATCTGTGGCACATCAGCGTCAAACATTACATTGCTGGGTGTGAACCTGCGGCTCAGCCAGGCGCTTTTCAATTCCCATTGACACTCAAAAGATAATGAGCTTAAAGATGTTTTTTAAGATGTATTTTTGCCTGCGTCTGTGCCGGGGATTATAGTTTGGAGTTAATAATGCTTGTCTCTCCCTTTCACAAACAGAGCAAAGCAAAAAGACTGGTGAAAAAGTCACTTGACAGTCTAAGGATGCAGTTGTCACATTAATTCTAGGAGGTGACCTCAAACCTTTGCCATGATTAACCCATAATACATCCAAATAGCTGGAGTATATCAATATAAAAATTCAATGCCAGTAAGCATCTTCTTTCCTGCCCCTTCTTTCCCCAGTCCCTTGTGGTGTGATCCATCGCACACACCATGAAAGACTACAGTATTCAGTTTTTAACAAACTACAGTGCCAGATGGGTTTTCATTTAAGTGAGATTGCTCTTTTTGGAAATTACATCCAAGTGATAATGTCGTTTTACTAAAAACAGTTCTCTGAGAGGATTTTTTTTCATAATGCATAAGAATGCAAATTGGCTTTTTTTTCTTGTCTGAACTCCTGTGTTGATCAATGAATCAGTGTCTTTACAGTTGTTTCTATCCTTTAAACATAATTTCATGGAAAGGCTGATTTCATTGTATGATTGTTTAGCTGCAATGAAAGATTGGATGGCCAAAAATGTTCTCCAACTCAAGTATGATGTAACAGAAGTTCCATAAATCGGCCCTGATCGATTATACAGCCTGTTGGCTCCTTGGCATCAAATGTTCAACGCATAAGAAATTGTTATCTTTGACCCTTTGTTAAAGTTTGATGATCACATTAAAATGTTGACCATGTCTTGTTTCTTTCAGCTCAGAAATATTGCCAAACGAAGGCCAATCTTATCAGAACTTAGAAAACATTATCCACACTTTTGTATTCTCTCGCCTGGACTAGTGTAATGCCTTGTTTACATGCAAGTTAATCAGCAATAGCACGCCTTCAGCTTGTTCAAAATGCAGCTGCCAGGTTGCTCACTTGGACTGGCCGCAAAGAACATATTACACCAGTTTTGGCTTCCCTACATTGGCCAACAGTCTGCAAGAAGATTGAATTTAAAACTCTTTTAATTATGCACAAAGCTCTACATGGTCAAGCTCCTCACTGTATTTCTGAGCTACAGTGTCCATTGAATCCCTCAAGGTCCCTTCGATCTTTGGACCAGGGTGTGAAGGAGGGAAAGTGTTTTGCGGTCATTTTTAATCCAGCTAGCTAGCTTTAATGTGCAAAGCTACACATATGTGTAATTACATGTTTTTGTTTAGAACCAAATGAACAATGCTGCATTTCAGTTGAATAAAAATGAAAAACTCCAAATTGGAGATACAACAGCAATGATACCAGGGATGTTTCAACAACAGGCCTGGAGTCAAAAACACATTATGTGCTGTTGGTGAACAGCAGCAGTGTATATCCCTGAAATGACCTTAGTTCGGCTTGACAGTGGCACTAGATGAAAGGTCATGGGGTCACCAAAATCAATAGCCTTCTTCCACTAGGGGTCATGAAAGTGCACAGCAGATTTGAAAAGAATTGGAATGGAATAAATGATGTACAAGTTATCGTGTTAACAGCCAGGATTTGCAGTTGCAGTAGCATTCGGGGTAAATCCATCATATTCCCAAAACCATGGTTTTGGCGATATGATGGATATAATTACAATGAAACACTGGAAAATGGGAATTCTATAGGTTTGTGTGCTCAGACATCTAGATAACATTTTGCAAGAGTTCCTACTCTGAAAAAGGTTCTGCATTGCACCTACACATGTTGACCAACAGGCAAAAACTTGCTCTACTTTTGAAGGTGCAGAGAGAGGCACATCTTCATTTTGGATGCATCTCTACTTTAGCATTCAGAATGCTTCCATATAAAATGAATCAGCTTTACCTAGACGGTGGCATGCAGCCCCTGACTCCATCACTGGCATCTCTCCCACCAGCCTGTCGATTAGCAGAGTATGACGATTGCTAGGATGTCATGGCCGGCAGGGCCGTGCTGGCCGTGACTCGCTAGGGAATGGATCCGCTGGCACAATTCACTCCAGCACAATGACTGGGGCAAAGGTTGCCCTGGGCTCTCTTTCTGGTGATGCAAGGAACTTGGAGAGAGTGCTAGTGCTGCGAGTGAAAAGGGTTCTCTCAAGCTGGGGGAATGAAATTGAGGCTGGTTGAGTCATTTTAGGTCATGATTGCAGTGGGTTGGAGGAAATGGGGGGATTTGCAAGGATAACCCGTCAAATGCGAGAACTTATTTCACTTAACGTGGAGGTCCACAGCACTCAGCCCATATTATACATCACAGTCCACGGATTGGTGTCTTTAGCAGTGCTTTGAGCAAAACCTACTATCTACTCAGTATTTAGGGACTGCAGTGTGTGTCACTCTTTTTAAATAAGGCTGTGTAGTCTTTATGTGGAATTTTAATTTGCTTCAGCCCACCTTTTTGTCACATCTTGCCATATTGACTATGAACAAGATAGCTGATGCATAATTGTGCTCTGTATATGTGCCTTGGTTTTTATTTGCTTTTTGATTATGCTGGTTAGTCATGCAATACAATTATCTAGAGATATCTAGAGATATAACAGCAGACATAGCCCACGTGAAATTACATCAGATCTGATAATCTTTTTTATTTTTATTATTATTATTTTTATTATTGTTGTTTTTTGTTTTATTTTATTTTATTTATTTATTTATTTTGCCTTTTTTTCCCCACATTTTATTGACAGTTAGCAAAAGGCTTGGCAGCACATGCACAAGGGCTGGATGATAATTCACTATTATTTTTTATCATCTTTCAGTACTCATTATGATGTTGTGATGGTGGAATATCATAACACATGGTTCTGCTGTCTAAACTGACGATAACAAGCAAATCTTATTTACAAACTCAAAATTAGACATGAAACATTTTAAGGAATATTGTTTGAAATTTTTGTTTTTTTAGATGTTTCACATCACACCTAACACTACCATTTAGTTCAACTGGATGGCAGCATTAATTTGGATGATTTAATAAGTAATTTTGCTTCCAAGTTATATCAAGATAGATATCAATATTTTAAAATAATCCTATGAGTATTATGAGGATTAAGAGTATTGTGATATTGATTTCAACCATATTACTCAGCTCTCACATACACACATTAAACACGTTAAACAGACAAAAGCACATGGACTTAGATTCACATATGTGTAGCTATACATACATGTAGAAAGATGATCAAATATAGTATGTGTGCTGCACTCATGCAGGCACGCGCTCACACCTACACAGTGGAAACAGTTGCTTGGAGATGTCTAAAAAACTTAAATCTGACCTTACCTCAAAGAGAACTTATCATGGATTCTTAATTTCAGAGTCCATGCAAACATGCCAAGACTGTCAGTTCCCTAACATAAGCCATTCTATATCCACTTACATGTAATCTAAATGAATTTACTGTCTTTTTTAAGGTAAATACCCTTGGCGGCTGCTGAATATTCAGGCTGTGTCAAATACAAAGTCTGACATGTACATGAACATTAATACAAATCAGAATCTTCTCCTCAGAAACAATTCTAAAAAATGCAAATGATGCAGGTGACCTTGCCCAGTGGGAAAACAAGAAGAAAAAAAAAGCTGCACACATCTTTGTCAACAGAGCAAACATTCCCTGGAGGCAACTGCAGTGTCTTTATTCCTCCTCCCTACCCTGCAGTGCTGGCAGGAAAAAAGTTTCAAAATGTTATGGCGCATGAAAGATTGTGAGCATGTGGATTTTGGCAGACTTTAAAGCAGTAGTGTTTCTCCCACTCAAGCAGGTATTATCTGCATAGAAACTTATTGAAGCAATGTGCTCTGTTAAAAGTCTGTTTAGTGGATTGGAGGGTGTCATCTTTGCCAGGTTCCAGACCTCTGAATGGCATGCCCACTTTACCAAATTTTCAAGCAATTCAGAGATGTGGTGTCGACCTCTTCAGTGAGCACAGTATGTCAAAGTGAACCGATCGGCGCCTTTGTTGGGCCGGACAAACGGTGACTACTGTGCCAGAGTCAGACCATAACAATAGAAAAGGCAATGGGCTTGGAAAATGATTGTTTAGGTTGTTTTAAGTAGAATAAAACTAGGGGCAAGCCAGATAGTCAGTCTGTTATGTCTCTGACTATGGCTACTGGAAGGAAAACAACACATCTTTGGCTGCCTGTAAGATCAGTGTAGCCTGTAGAATAAAGATCAATCAAACTCTTGCCTCTTTGTATTTTGTTTGATTGAGAGCCCTCTGTAGGTCCAGCTCCAACTTCAGATACAAGCATGACTATTGGGGTCAGGGTTCCAGGTATAGATCTCACGATGCCTATGAAGCAGTCGGCCCAGGCCTAATTAAACTAACAACTCTTGCATATGCCTTCAGCGCATAAGTGTCTCCTTCTTGAAGAAATGCCTTCAGTGCATGTTTTTGCCTTTTTCCCCACAGGATTTGGCCAAAATTTAACGCATCAACTACCCCTGTAACGTAGACTCACTGTATACAGACAAGACAGTATCCCAAACTTGAACTTTTACATAAATTCTGTAAATAAATACATCCAGTTTATGGGTGAAGTACATGTATGTGTCATCCATGTTTCCCTCTTTCTACTTGAACCACACTAAAGGGATCCATGCCAAATCAGAGTGAGATCCCAATGTGCACCTATGACTAACAAGCAGCTGGAATCCGTGGTAAATAACTTTACATGCCAAATTTTCTTAAAGGCATCAGAGGTTTGTAAACATTCTTAAGCAGTGATGGGAATCCCAGGGGCGCATGTGATGCCATTGCACCTCGGTTCACAGGTAATAGGGGCCTGGTGGCAAGCAGGCCTGCAACCACAGTGCAAAGAACCCACTGCCTTGTCATTATTACTTCGTTTTCCTCCAAGTTCCACATCAAGCTTCAAGTCTTCGCTGGGTGCAAGGCTCATCCACTGCCTCTCTAGGTGAGAAAAGACAATATTTTGTGTTGGCTAATGCTGGTATGTGTTTTCTGAAGCTGTATTTGGCTGCTGTGCCAGTGTGTGCTTTTTGAAGCTGTGCCGAATAACATATTTTGCCTTTTTTTTTTTTTGCCTTGTGTCCTTGTTGTTACAACTCCAACCACTTAATGTTTGAATGACCTGTTGCTGTAGTAGTTTCATGACTTAACCTCCCGATTCCCGATGAATTGATACAGTGCTGAAAGCCTTGGGGCGCTGTCCTTGGTGCTGAAAGTTTTGTCAGCACTTTGTCACATGTACTGTTGTCATCTTTGTGCATGAAAAGTTTTTGGTAGCACAGCTGCAATGGTTTGACCCCTTAATTGATATGATCTTGGGCCATTCATCACCTGCTTCAGAGCTGGTGGTCAGAGCAGATCTGAAAATGTTGGTTATTGTTGATAGATCAAGGAAAATCCTAACATGAGAGCAGCTTTACACTGAATAGCCTAATGGAGTGGAAACAGAGTGGCTATTCAGTCTGAATATCAGGCTAGTGTCATCCACTTTGGGTGAATAATGGTTGAGTGTGTGAAGGGAAGGTTGAGAAAAAGGGTGAGGTGGGAGTGGGCGTGTCTGTGGATGTTGTGCTCCACATTTGGGCGTACGAGGTTGGGTATAGTCAGGATATCTGCAGAACTATCACATGCGTAGACACACATAGTATATCCACATCTACCCACACAAGACAGACACACACACAGGGTAAGAATATAATTTATAATGTGATACTATTGGTTTTATCCAGGAAATTCAATTTTCATTTGCCCACTGCTCAGGGAGGCCAGAGGTCAGCTACAGAGCAATGTGCCTGGAGCTGGTAGGGCTTCAGTATCTTGCTCAAGGACACTTAAGCAGGGCCGAGAGTCCACGTGGAGACTTGACCCTTGGCCCTGCACTTGACGGACGGCCTCCCACTCATGACACCAACCTGCTGCCCTTGTCAATGGAAGCATTTACTTCCATTCAGTCTGACATAATATCGGTTTCATGGCTGTTTAGCTGTGTGTTTGCCTGACAGCTACACACTTGGTGCATACCCATTTGCTTCAGCAATATGCTTGATTACACTGTATGCTATTTTTAAAGATTTAGGAGTTGCTACACACCCATGTTTTCCTCACGTGGTGTAACCTTTCTGTTTTTTGTTCTGTTTTTTTTGTAAATTCAAGCTGCATTAAGTGAAATAGTGAAAATGAGGACTCAGATTACAAACAAAGTGGAAGAAACACGTAATTTGACAGCAATTTTGAAAGCTCATTACATATTACTCATTTTAAAAGTAATCATATTACTAATTACCCAACATGAAAAGGAATAGCTTACTGGTTATATTACTTTCTGTTACCCTCCTGGAAAAAAAATCCACCATAATCTAACAATAGCATTAGCCTGTTTTTGTCTTTTCTTTTTTTTTTTTTTTGCAGCCGTAATGGGTAGAATTTCTTTTATGATACATCCAGCCTCGACCTTTTTTACTTCATTTTCACTAAATGGCTGTCTGTCAGCATGTCCTGCTCAGAAATACAGCTTCTGTTGTTTAGTCAGAGAGCATCCATCATTAGCAGTATTTGACGTCTCTTTGAGTTAGCAGCAGACAGGGGTCTGTTAAAGGAATATAGAAGTTTGTTTGGCCTGTGCATGTTACTTTTGCAATATAAAGCCATATAAAATTACTCACCCACATTAGTTGCTTTTGTCATCACATTTTGAATGTTGACAATTTGCAATGCAACCCGAGGCTCAGAAACTTAAATGTATGACATGAGAAGGTTGAAACTCGGGCAGGAGGTAGAACAGTCATCTAATAATCCTACAGTTCCTGGTTCAATCCCCGACTCTTCCAGAGAGCATGTCGAAGTATTCTTGAGCAAAACGCTAAACCCGTAACCGCTCCTGATGAGCAGCTAGGAACGTTGCATGGCGACCTTTGCCATCAGTGCATGAATGGGTGAATGTAAAACACTTTGAGCGGTCTGTAGACAAAAACATCCATTTACCATTTAATACACTTTAAAAGATTATCAAAAAGAAGTGCTGAAAATGTAATCAAAGCAAGTGGGACAGCTTGCTAGAGGCTATTTAGCACAATATACAGCTGGAGTAACCAGGCAGGAAGAGATTTTGAAGATGAGTGTGTGGTATTTTCTGACATAGTGGGGGATCTTTTTGAGCTGGAATAGGCTGAGAAAATAGACCCAATGTCACAAATTAAAGTAAAAACACAAGGTTTATGTAATTTTGGGAAACAAACATAAACATGCAACTTCTTTGATAAACTTTTCAAGCGTGCCTCAGCCCTCCTCATGTTTCACTTGGAAGTTTGTTTTGGAGCTTAGTTTTTCAAAACATAATGGAATGAATGGGGAAATGACTGAAACTGCAAGAAGTAACTCATGCAGGCCAATGTTTTAACAAACTTTCATCTTCCTTGAACAAGTATACATAGATGTGGATGTCTGAAATGAGGTGGGAAATGGAAATAATTTTCAAGATAATTTGGGTCACATTACCCTTAAAGAAGAGAGGCTGGAAGGGCGATTGTTCTTGAGTAAAGATTTTAGCAAAGGGTTGCTATAAGGATGGTTAATAAATAGAGAGTAGGGCTTTAAGATTGGATAATGGATGGAGATGAGGTTGAAGCACAAGATGAGAGGCTTGAGAGACAATGCACAGCAAGGCTACATGGAGCAAGTCCAGAGCCTTGAATCAGAGCATACTTCAGATCCTTTATAGGCCTTCCCATCTCTCATCTCATACCTTTGCTCGGTTATATCACAAGCTAAGACTTCAATTCATACCACAAAATAAAAAGCAGATCATGCCTTTGTAGTTATATTTCAATATGTACACTGTGTCCGATAGATATGTATGGCACTTGACACTTGATAGAAAATTTGCAACACTGAATGCAGCATACCCGGGTGTCAATATCCCAGTCATTCTTCATTTATCACTCTATAGAATCTACATCTGTGTTCTCCTGCTGCTAGCCACACTTCACTCCCATACACGTTCATGCTGGAAAATTACAGGAAATTAAAATTCCCTCCCGACATACGGATGTATGGGAGTCCCACCAGAAGGAGAATAAATAAGGCAGCGATGCGGAGGAGTCAAAACTAAGAGCAACGCACAAACCTTGATTAATCGCTCCAGGGAGGAGAGAGACAAACATGAAAATGAAGGAAAAAAGAAATAAGTTCATCCAAAACAAGATAAGCTGCATGGAAGAGAGGCGTCTGACGTCTCGGAGGAGCTGCATTATACATAAATTACAAACAATCATTCAAATACTTAAAATATGGCAATGTATGTATGTGTGAGCATGGCAGGAGTTCGTGTATGGATTCATGATTTTGCATAGCAGTATGCCGCATGAAAAATATGCATTGGGGGGAATCATTTTCGAGTCACTCTCAAAATGGGCTGTCTTACACTTCCTGAAAATTACAGTTTTCAAGCTCTGTGTCAGACAAATGACTGGTATTATGGTGATGGCAGGGAATAAACAGGGATGTGGGTGTATAAATGGGTGGAAGGATGGATGGAGAGGAGGAGGTGGAAGGGCGGGATCGCCCTGGGACTTGACCTCCTTCTCTGCCCATGGTCAAGAGCTCAGACTGGGAGGTTGTCCAGAGGGAGGCAGCCAGTCATTCAGCCAGTCCAGTGTATACCCTTATGTTGTCCACCCCTCTGCACACACAGCGGACAAGAGGATAGTAGGGTGCAGGCCAAGCAAATTTCAATCCTGGCAACATTGATGCTTGTTTGGCCAGTCTGGCTTTGGGGAAGGGTTAATGGTACCGAGGAAGGGTAGCATGAGAGCAGATGCCCTCCTCTGTGTCACACTCATCCTCATCCTCCTCCTCCTCCTCCTCAGCCTTTACATCTTTCGCCCGTGCCACAGCTGGCGCACAAAGCCGACAATGAGCTTTTCATTGCTGCCATTCACCTACGCACAAGCCACTGTAATTGTTTCTCGCTTTGATTCCCGCTTTGATTGTGCATCCCCCGGCAAACCGCCAGCCAAACCCAACAAAGAAACCGTGGGCCATGTTATCACCGTAGATGAATGGGTGTATACTCAGTAAATATTTCAGGGAGATGGAAAAGGGAAGGAGAGATGGGGAGGATTTCCCATCCCTAATCGAAAAAATGAACAACCCAACTCCTTGTCACTGGACCGGCATTTCCATGTCAAGGTGTACAGATGTCTCGCCATCTGGAGAGGGTCTTGTAAAAAATGAGGCAGCCATTACTGGGAGTTAGACCACCTTTAGGTAGAATGCAGCAGTTGATGCCTGTCATCCACCTTCACTCCTCTCAGGAATTGGATGGAAAGGAATGAATCTCAACAACCTATTCAAACTTGAGAGTGTGTTCTTTACCAGACTAGAAAATAAGACCTATCCCTGAGACCATCATGGAGAATATAAGCTAATAACATACTGCCACTGATGTTAAGGTAATAAGTAATTGTCCAATGAATAGATGGCCGTGGTTGAGTACTTCGATGAAAATAACAACCAGCGAGTGGGCCCTGCAGTAGAGAGATGATGAGTTGACAGATGGTTATAGTACAGTGAAGTGTACAGCATGTCCTTGAAACACGTGTCATGGTGGAATGCAATAATTGCCTACTCCGCAACATAGAAACCATTTCTCCAAGGGAATTGACAACAATTATTTATTTGCATGCCTTAGAGAGTCCTTTGCTGTACGGTGTGTGACTCTCATGTGCCATGTCTTCTGTCTCATCTGCCGTTCCTTTGGACTGCATTGAGCTGCCAGTAGAGCCATGACAATCCAATCTGTCTAAGGCAATATCTCATGTCAAAATGCTACTGGATGAAATGATTAACTGCCATTTTTAATACAAAGATAGTTGTTAGACGACAGCCAGTGGTGGAAGAAGAGAAGTAAAAGAAGTGATTGTGCAGAATGGTTCGTTTCAGAGTGTTAAATTATTGATGAATTAACCTGTAAGAAGTATTTTAATGCTGTAGGTCGAACTACTCCATATACTGTTGGCTAGTTTAAACATTTTATGTGCTTATCATATATTTTGCTTGTAAGAGCTTACTCTGCAAAGTAATCGCAGGCTGTCAGATATAAGTAAAAAGCACAACATTTCTGTATAAATTAGAGATGATAGCTGGCTGTTAAATTAATTCAAGGAGTCTTCTACATGTCCACATCCATGTCCATTTTCAAAACGTACTTTGCCCGGTTTGACCGACTTGTTTAGAGCAGCAGTAATGACAGCGATAGATTGTTTCGGAGCAAACAGGCATAAGAAAATTATTGAAATCACCTACCACTCCATCCGGCAGACCTTACTTGTGAACCCAAAGAAGTGGAAATGCAGTGAAATGAAACAGTCCAATTTAAAACCGGAAGAAGAAGCTAACCTGCTGCTTGCAGAATACACTACTAGTCACAGCTACGGTGATTGTTTTCTGTACCGAAAAGTTAACATATGTCATATTAAACAAATATCCCAAAGGCTGAAGGGAAGACAGATTCTCCTGGTCATTCGGATATGTGATCAGAAAGGAGTAAATAAAAAAGAACTCATGAGACTCACAGCTGTCATGTGGTGGGGAAACGGATGTTCACATTTGGAGAACATAGTGATTAGCACATTAGTGCACTGATTGTCCCTCTTGATTGAGTCCAAAACCCAATCAAGAGGGACACTTTAATGGATAAATTTAAACCTTTATACATGGTTTTGAAATAATAAGGCAGATGATTAAGATGACAGGATGACAGTGAGGATACAGTGACTGGTCAGAAGCTGGCCTAAAAACTGAGTGAAATCCCCCTGGAGTCCTGATGAGTTCAAGGAAACGTTGATGCACTGATTCTATCCCCAAAAGCGTCACGCTGGGCTTCACTGCTGTAGTAAATTTAATGGGGTGAAATTTCATTTGTATTTCCTTAGTCACAGTTATTTTCATTCCACGGACCCCCCACGTAGAGAGTGATATCTATTATCAAAGTGCCAAATTTAAATTTGTTTTTAGATTTGTGTAGAAAATCTCCAATGTTTCTGCAGACTAGAACTGGATTACCTCTGAAGCTTTGATACAGTATGAGTAATATATGGTACATCTCTAATTTTCCATTAACTGCTATGCTTAAAGATGACATCCATGTACACTGTATTTTTTCTGATAAGATAATGATCCTCTGCAAATAGATATACACTGAATCCATTGCATTTTTGCAACAGGGCAAAAATGCTGGGTATCACATATGTAATGCTGAGAGACATCAACCTCCATACAGCTGTCCAAAGCCGTTCAATAAGGAAAGACTGTGCACTTCAGTCTATAATGCATAACACCCAGAGCCATGCCTCCCTTTACTGGTCTGTTTCAATGGAATTCATTTGAAGAGATGTATTAGCACCCAAAACAAACTGTATTTTTGTGAACTTAGTTTGTAAAATAACAAATTGTCTGCCTTTCCACTCATACTCAACATGTTTGTCATTGCATAATTCATTTTTGAGTGAGCTGTAATGCATGCATCGCAAACAAAAAGAACGTTTGTGAAATGAGTGACAGTGGTGAGACGTTCCAGCAGGTGGGATTAGTTGATGGCACTATGTTAGTGTAGCTATGAGAAAACATAAGCACGCTCTATATACATCAAACTGAGATGAATTCCATATTCATTCCATATTCCTAAACTCAGTAATATCAGAGACCACCAGCATGGCTTTTGTTTTTCCATGTCTTACCGGGTTGCCGATTGCTGATGACGACTGTTAAAAATTGTGTAGAATTTCAATGATGTAAAAGACTTGCTGTTACTGGCAAAAGTAAGCAATCCTTGTCTTTTGGAATCATTTCGTCCCTTCAAATTGCATTTGGCGCTTTGCAATCAGCTTCACAAACTGTACAAATTTGTTAAGTGTTTCACTGTCTTCCATATGCTACGGCTCCACTTGAGGGGGGGCCAGTGGATGATATACAAGGTTGAATGGTGAGAACAGGGAGTGGAGGTACAGGTGGTATAATCCATCCATAGAGTTTGTTTGTTTGATGCATTGACATTATCCTGTTGTCACCCACTACCTCTGACTCACTTTTCATTAATGTCATCATGTTATCTTCCAATTCAGACATGTAGTCAATCTAGACTGCGTGTCCCTTTCTCTCATGTTGTTGCCTTGGTGGCAGTAAATCGTGATGTGTTTTGTTTGTAAATTACGTGTTTACTCCTCTGGCGAGTCACAGATGTGTCATCACAATAAAACCGGTGGATGCTTATGAAGTCAAATCATATAACATAACAAAGTGCTATTTTCTCTGAGCACTGACTCTCTCCTCTCTCTCTCTCTCTCTCTATCTCTCTAGCTGTGTGCACTCTGGGGTTTCTCTGAAGTTTTAGCATCACCCCTGCCAGATGAATTTAAATGGTCGAGAAACAGCTTGATATCCAAACACTGATTGTAGTTGTTTACTGTATTTCTTTCCATTTTGAGAGATGCCATCTTGAAAAATATTTTTCTCTCTCTTTGTCAACCTCTGACACGTTATGTGGAGTCACTTGGGAGTTGCTTTTTTTTTTTTTGTAAGACAACTGGGAAATGTTTCACAGTCTCCTGAGTCATAACTTCATCTCAGCTGGAAACAAATAAATAAATATATTGCGACTATTCTCCGATACAGACGGAAGGCAGTGACGATTCAGTTTAGGGCACAATAGGATGTTTCTAGTGTATTCTGGGTGAGAAAAACATCTGCACTGGTCAACAAGAATTCAGAATCAGTCATTATGTGAGTTCACATCTAACTCTGGTTTGTTAACAAATAATTTTTTGAAGCAGCAGCATACATCTTCGGAAATGCAAGTTAAGCATGAAGACTAAAATAAATTGAAGTCTCTATGAAGGCTGTCTTTAAATAAACTAGAAGCTCTTATTGCCCAGATCTAAGCACAAAAACAGAATCCATTTCCTCATGAATCGGGCCCGAAAACCTGCTGACAGCATTCACCACAACTGTCGATAATTCCATTTGACGAGTACAACCGCTCCTTGAAAATAACCAACTTCCCATGGAT
>OMKZ01020731.1:0-32271 GCA_900302535.1 Neoniphon sammara | reverse complement strand
GATGTTGCCCATTGTGATTAGGTTCCCATAGGTGTTTCTCACACAGCAGATAATAACAGGAGACTGATCTGAAGCTGGAAATCCATCGAATACACACACACACACACACACACACACACACACAGAAGAACCCAACAGTAAAGTAAATACAGCTGGCACACCAAACAACCCAGCATGACTGCAAAACATGTGCAAACACACACAGCCCCATCCCATCTGAATATCTACTAATTCTCAATGACAGAAAAGTGAAGCACTAACCAGCCTGCTCATCTGTAGGGAAGCAGCACATGAATCAAGCCATGTAAAGCTTCATATGTCCCTTGACTGAGAGAATGTCCCTTTTACAAATGATGTCATCATCACATCCATTGCTATGCTTTTGTAACATTTTATGAAAAAGATTTCTACCAGCCTGGCTCTGCGTTTTATCACGGCTGAAATAAAAATGGCTGCCAGATCATAGTGGTGAATGGGGATGAAACAGGCAATAAAAGTGCATTACATTTTTAGGGTTACAGTGTATTTAGTTAAGTGCAACATTTCACACTTGACTAATGTGATGGAGCTTTTGAGTGTCAAGCCTTTTACAGCTTCTTCTCTTTGGATCAGCAAGCTTTAATGACGCTGCTTGTGACTCCATGCCAGGAAAGTGTGTGAGAGTGGAGAGAAGAGCGTGTGGGCCAACTCTGCACCTCAGTGAGCTGGATTGTGAGATCTGTGCTGCAACACTCAGCATAACAGAAAGGTGTGTGCTCTGTACACTCGCCAAAGGCTTCTGTTCCTTTTTTTTCACAGCTGGAAAACTTTCAGCCTTGTTTTTATTAGCACCCAATGGTGAATCATGACTTCACCCAATGGAATATGCCCCGAGAGACATCACAGAGAAAAAAGCTCCCACTAGGATCTACATGAACTGCATGAAATATGATTAGACACTAAATGTCCTCAGAGCTGCCGTACAGGTTAAGCTCCCCTCAGACTAATGATTCAATGGAAATCCCATACTGCTACCCATATTTTCCACTGTACTGTATCTGTGATGAATGGAGTGGAGAACCATCCAGACGTGCAGAATGAGGGTAGATGTAGAAATGCCTCACCTCTGTTCCTTTTGGCCCCGGCGGTCCCTGGGGCCCCCTGGCACCCTGCAGACCCTGAAACAAGGAAAGAAGGAAGGAAGGAAGGTAGGGAGGTGGGTAGGTATGGAAAGGGAAATTGTTGTGTTAAGTTCACACAGTTGCATATACTTGCATGTTGAATGTTGTATGTTCACTTCCACTGTAGTACTTGTACCTTTGGTCCAGGTGGACCGTTGGGCCCTGGTATTCCAATGTCCCCAGGAAATCCCTAAGAAAAACAACAGAGAGAGAGAAAACTATTTCATCTATCATGAGTCACTTGATCCTACACTTTACAGCAACTCGCCCTCTCTCTATATGCATAACAGGAGTGTAGGATTATACTGTATTTGAATTGGCATGAATAAGGCAGAATTATTAATGTGGTGCACCCGCTCCTCTTTGAAAATCATTAAAGGCATTTTGTATAAATCTGTATGCGAGAGACGGGGGGACTGGCTTCTCGTAAGTGTATAGGTTGCTTTATAGAAAACAGATGTTAAGATAGTGATAGATTGCTACCAAGCTGACGCAGGCTGAATACCCTCAGGAACGCCTGCCACAACACATTTGCTCATGTCAGAAACTAGGCCCTGAAGCTGTGGCCTGTGTGACCTGTGCTCATGTTGTACCCGTGCAGCATGTCTTTAACATTGTCCATGCTTCTTATGTCAACAGTGACCTCTCTGAGGACAAGTGAGGTATTCGAAAACCAAAACCTAGACATGCTGGAAGAGTGAAAGCAAAGAGAAGGAAGACTTACGCCATTCATATTTACAGTCACATATGGACTTTGGATTATAGTGGGCTAGGAGTTTGTTGCCCTTTGCATTTTCCCCATTAAAATTCTGGCAAAACAGAGAAATGTAACACCAGATCGTATACTAGTGGGTGAGCTAAATTTTCATCCCTGTTATAAGTGTCTCTCTCCAAATTCCTTTGTAACCATTTTGAAAAAAATCGATAAAGCAAAAAGTCACTACTTCACTGATGCTATCCTAAAAACATACTATACTTTCCCAAAAAGTTAATTTTCTATAAAGCCCTTGATTACAATCATGACTCAAATTTTACATACAAAAATAAGCCCTCCTCTATCTAACTAATCAACAATAAATCACAGAACAAAATAACGTACCAACGAAATATTAGGACACAAAGTGGCATGTTGGAAAGACAAAACAGGCCTTGACTTTGCTCTGTGCCAACATACTCTAATAGGACAGTAAAGATCAGGGCAGGAATTTCACGGGGCCACCCTCAGTCTGACCACTATGCCCCTTAAAAAGTTACATGCCCTGCTGCCACGGTGGCCTTAATGCCCCGGCCGCACTATCCCCGCTGATTTTGCTCTGCTCTCTGCACATGATAGATATTACTGGATCTTTTTTTCTTTACTTTCAGTTTCTACAAGTTATCCGCCAGACATTTTGGCTGATTAGATTTTAATTGCTTGGACACCTGCACTTTATTAGACAGCATACACTGGCTAACATAAACTCAGCCAGAGGTGAAAGTAAGTCGGTACAGTCCGGTACTCTAAAACAAGAGGGGAAAGCTGCCTGCCAAAAATCCACAGTAGCCTACCCACCATGAACGTATATAACTACGACCGCATTTTAAGCAAGAAAACACATCTACTAACGTTAGGTCAACACAATCAACAGTTAGGCTGCTTAAATGGATTATCCCAGGTTCAGTGTGTTTGTGTCCAGCACAGACCTGCTGTGGGCTTTTAATCCGCGCTGGAGAAAACGCTGCTGCCTTTCCACAACTGTTCAGTTTTCAGCTGATCTCCGGTCGGTGACTGTATTATCTAACGGCAGGTAACATCAACTTTCCCTGCAGCTCAAGTGCTGTGGGGTTTTGGCAGGTCAGTCAGTTGTTCCTTTAAAAAAATCTCCCAAGTAATCTGACACACCCTACAAAATAACTCATGATGATCCATTTTGTTCAGATTTATTCCAACGACGTGTATCGCAGGCCAAACAAGAGATGCAACTTTCATGGGTTGTTGTGTGACTGGAATGATGACTAAACACACACACACAGGGCCTGGAAGGGTGCATTTGATTTGTTTCTATCCTTACCAAATTTTTGGACTGCCTCACCATCTGTGATGTTGATTGTAACGGGCAGGGATGGATGACAGCCTAAATACTACTACTACTACTACTAATAATAAAGTATTGTTATTATTATTATTATTATTATTAACAACAACAACAACAACAACAATAACAATAATAATAATAATAATAATAATAATAATAATAATAATAATAATAATAATAATAATAATAATAATAATAATAATAATAATATTATATGTTGTTGTTATTATTGTGTTTTACTTGATGGCCTTGGTGCCCTGGCATCTGGTCTTTGTGCCCTCAAAAAACTGACAGTACCAAAGGCCAAGTGGCCTTGCCCTAAAATGATGAAATTCCAAGCCTGGTAAAGATGCAGCAGGCTGATTATGTTTTATAGCTGTTTCTGTGTTTAGACTGTCTAACGGTTCATGTCTGTCTTTCTCAGCATACTATAATGTGGCCTACCGAGGCTCTTGCTGTCTTTCTCACTCACTCTTGCTCTGTGCTTTTGTACATTGTCCATTTGTACATCATGACACTATCTTGTCTTACTTTTAGACAAAGGCTGTAAGAGTTTGTCTGTTTGCCTCCCACACACTCATCTGCAGCTCATCTGTGTTTCCAGCTCTAAAAGTAGCCTGCAAGTCAGCTTGGTAACCCTCACCCTCAGCATAGCCCTAACCATAACCATTAGCCGGGGAGGCAGTGCCGCCTGACAGTCGACAGTGGAGGCAAGAAACGCAGAAAGTGCCTCATGCACTCCCTCCCTCTCACCCATTTTCTGCATGTAAAAGATCCACTGATCTAAGGAGCACAGTGTGACCTACAGTGAAACCTTTAAAAGGGATACAGGATAGGATCAGCATCATCTGGAAGACATGGATCCAGGCACTGTCTGCATTGACAGTGGCAAACTGACCACCACATAGCCTACTGTCTTTAATATTATATACAGCAAGTAGATGTGACTTGAACCCGAAGGTCAAACGTTTTTGAATTCAAATTTACATTGTTGGCTTAAAGGAAACCTCAAGGCCAAGTCCAATAGGGTCAAATCTCAGGTCACATGACCATGTGAGCTTCCCTCATATTACGAGCCAAATTTGGACTCACATTAGTACTTTTTTTTGGTAAACAACTTCTCTGAGAAACCAAGACCCTCTCACAACAACTATTGTCATTCATGAAACAAGCTTCCTGTGGCAATGGCTAGTGAATCTGTACAGAAACACAGACAAGCAAAATGGAGGTGTTAACCTCCTCTTCTGCTGTTCTTGCAGTGAATAGTGACTGACAAGAAAACATATAAACACGGTCAGAATGGAGCTACAGGAGGAGGACTATGAGAAGTGTGTGGCTGTTGCAAAACTTTGAGAACTTGTTTGCCCACAGGATTTACTATATCAGGCTTGGATGATGCTGAGCTCAATGTTCACTCAAATTGGCAACGCTAGATAAGTGGAGGACTCCACTGTAATAGTCATGAGCCCTCTGCTTTCCATCATGGAGGAACAAGTGAAATATTCGGATTCGAAAGGAATTTCAGCTACCTACACTGGTCACAACAAGGCGGCAGATCAGCAGATTGCCATTGGAGATTGTAGATAGATAGATAGATACCAAGAGAAATTCACAATATGTGTAGCATAACGTTAGTCTTTGGGTCTCCAGTGCAGTTTGTGTCCAGTTCATGGTGAAGAGCTGTCCTATAGATATCACTACACCAGGGAAGGTTAATGGGATGGCTGCTGATGAGCTCCACACATTGTTGAATGGTGAGAAACATGTAGGTTATATAATTTGCACTGTAATGCCATGCCATGTAGCCGACCACTGCAATGAACACCAGTGCAAATCTCTTGGGTTCCTATCTGCATGCAGTACAAGCTGCTTGCAAGCAACATACAGTACAAGCTGCAGTACATGAGGCTTAAAATTCCCGTACTCTCAACCATGATTTGTGGTTTTCGATGCAAACGGTTTACAATATCAACGCCACCCCTGCATAGAATCTGGATATGCTGCCATAAGACGCTTAATATCATCAAGGGTTTTTATCATAACTGTGTTTGTTGTCCTACCTCTGGTCCTGGAGGCCCAGGCGGTCCGTTAAGTCCCATCTCTCCGATTTTACCCTGTTGAAAACACAGAAAACCAATCAGGATAAATATAAACACCAAACAGTACTTTCTCTTCCCTTCAAATTCCTAATCTTGTTTCTTAACCCTTCCACCTACCTCTCTATCAAACTCATTCTCTCTCCTTCTCAAAACCACGCACATTAAGACTTAACCTGTATTCTGTTGTTATATGTTATTGTCTCATTCTTTCAGCAGCTGCAAAAGTCTGTGGTTAGGGTGTGGGCGTCACACTGTGGGTAGTGTATACAGTGTAATCCAGCCAAATGCTCACAATGACTCAATGTGATGCCACATTGCATTCCTATGGTCTTCTAGCAATGCCAGTAAGTATGAATTAGTTCCAAGCTATGGGTATGTCAGGGGTAAGACTTAATTATACAGACAGATGTAAAGCACAAAACAAGCTAAGCATCAACCTGTCACAACAAATGATCTAGTACTCTTGATACATTTTACCCACTGCACAAGACGTGGGCATCAGAAGCCAAATGAGGTCAGTCTGCCATTCAGGTAGTCAGTCATCAGACACTTAAAGCTGAAATCTATAACCTTCCACATGTCGCTCCAGGGCGGAAAACTACAGCAAAGATGGGGGACCATCTCTTGTCTAGCAGAGTGAAAATGTGTATCTGTAAAATGTGTAAACACAGGTACTGTTTATCTGCACTGTCAACCAGACAAGGTGTGACCTAACAAGCCAATAGATGCTTTTAAGCCAACAGGACATTTCTCAGTAACAAACTATGGAGAGAGTCTCCATCCACAGCACATGTGTTGTTTACAGTTTTACCATACTCCACAACGGGCATTGATATCATAATGATATGTTATTTATACCAAAGGGGAATTTATTAAGTTTTCCCAATGCTAGCAAAATATTTAGGCAAACAGGCTATTACATTATGATACTGAAAGACAGCTGGAACCCACTGGAGCATAACTGTAGAGGAGAGTGGATCTCTTCTTCTTGACAACACACTGCTGAATAATGTGGTTATACTGATTATTCCAGGAGTGCAGTAACTTCAGCTACAGCAACAGCTGATGCTGCACACCTAGCGAGGTGCTGTGGGGCTGGACACCATGTGGACTACTTCACAATCCATGCTGAATAATATGAATGAGATTTTTAAACATGTTTCACCTTTCTCCTCGATCTCAGCTTGTTTCTGCTGTCTACCAAGCAAATTTCTGCTCTGACGATGTTGGATCTACATTCCACTTTCTTTTTGCCTCAGTTGAGCTCAGCACCCAAAGTGCAAAGCAAAGCTGATGGGTTGTGAATGTGACCAAATTAGTTGTAGCTCACAGGCTGGCTAAAATAGACTGCAGATTTCATTGTGGTACATTGTGTTTACTTGGCTTTGTATATAAAAGCTATGCAAATGCTATAAAAAAAGGCCATGCACAAATACACAAACATATAAACACACTAATAAATACACATTCACTAATGCCGACACATTTGTGCACAAATTTGCATGCACACAACACACACTCAGACATACTGGAGGGCCTGGTTTCCCACGAGGACCAGCAGGGCCAGGCAAACCAGGAGCACCCTGAAAGATACAGACATCAGACACTGACACTGTCACAAACTCTCTGTGTGTGTGTGTGTGTGTGTGTCTATCAGTCTGTTTGCATCCATCTGAAGTATATCACTGAGAGTGTGTCTGGATGCTTGTGTGTGTTATGCTTCAGGAAAGCGAAATGTGATTCATTTTAACGACAAGGCAAATTCATAGACAAGTACTGTAAAACCTCCAGCAAACTCAGCAGTTTTACAAGTCTCTGGACACCCCCAGATAATATTACTCTTGTGCAAATAAATCAGTGTGTGCAATTGCGTGGTGGGTTTGTGTGTGTGCGTGTGTTTGTCTTGTGTGGCAGGAGACATACCTTATCGCCTTGGTACCCCATCTCTCCTGGCTCACCCCTTTGTCCCACTTCACCCTGAATTTCACAGCATCACAAAGAGATATAACACAGCACTACCCTGCCACAGTGATCACAACACACCCACAGATAGATCAATAGACCCATCAATAGATAGATAGATAGGCAGACAGGCAGACACTGTAGTCAAAGAGGTACAAGGGTAAAGAATCGGGATGAAAGAGGAAGTATGTGACAATGAAAATAGAGATGACAAAACAAGCTTCAGTCAATATTCAATATCAGTAAAACTAATGTCCACACTGTAAAGACACATTACACTTGACAATTATGGAGCAATGGCAATCTTTAGTAGCTGGTAAGTTGCAGTTATCAAATAGGATCTCTCCACTACGGTCTAGTTAGACTACATAACAAATACACTACAATAATAGAAATATTTAGATCACCTTATCACCTTTCAATCCAGGCAGGCCAGCTCGTCCCGTCGGGCCCTGTGAGGGAGGGCAGAAAGGAGGGGAGGGGAGAATGAGTAAGTGTTGATCTGTGAGAAAACACTGTTGTTTGTTTGGGCCTTTAATGACTGCAATGGCAAAATACTTTCAGATCCAGAGATCTGGAGGCCAGGCCAGGGAGGAGGAGGCTGATGAGAGATAAAAGGTGATGTTATGGCAGAAGCTTGGGGAAGTTTCAGCTGCAATTTGATGACTGATGACAGAGGTCATTCTTACTCTTGTTAATACTGTTAGTAGTTTGATGGGATGGTTAGTTAGCCACAGAAATAAATTGGTTGTTAAAGTAGCTAGTATGGGGAAAAAGCATACATGAAAAAACATATACTGCTTAAAAATTGTATAGATAGGTACAGAAATAAGGACACTGGCACTGGAGCACATTCCTTAACACCTGATTTGACATTTCAGTCACATACTCTTCCTCACACAGTACTCCAAATCATATTACTCATACTGATTGGAATTATATTGATGAAGTAATTGTTCTTGAAACGTGGTGGTAATTTACAGATCGGGAGGACATGCTGTACAGATTGCTTGAGTCTTGCAAGTTTTCCTACAATTTACAGTTGTTGCTGTTGCCAGTGTGTCCTACCTGAGGCCCCACCATGCCAGGCAGTCCTCGTGGTCCCTCAGGCCCCGGGTCTCCCTGTGCAGACATGGAGGAACAAGATCAACTTTCCAAGTCACACAGACGTGCACCCATTCACACACACAGTCATGCCTATCTGCACATCCAAGAATGTATAAAGGAACACATGGAAACAATGTGCATAAATGTGTACATGCACAGGTGTGCAAGCACACACGTTCATAATGCGCACACACACACACACACACACGCACACACACACACACACACATATTTATGATACCGGCCCAGCGTTGCAGCCAGACACTGACTGGCATATTTCACGGTAGATGTTTCCGATCTCTCCTTGGCAGACACATTATTTTGACATGAACAGTATCTGCTGTTTCCTATACAGAGCATTCCTGCTTGTCTGAACTTTGCAACAGACCTAAGTGTTGCTGACAGCGGGTCCAGTTGTTTCGTACTGGCCTGGGTGCAGCTGTATTCAGCACTGCTTGCCCACAGCAATTGACAGAGGCAAGGTGGGAATGGCCAGAAAGTGTAGCTGAATAAAAAAAAAAAAAAGGCCTTTACAAGCAGTCAGGCAGGCAGGTGGGCCACTATGTGGCCTTCACCAACACGTGTTATTGTGGTGGTGATGTTAATTACAGTCACCATGATTGCTATGGCCATGGAGATGGAGACGGGGGGGGTTCACCCAGGCAATGGAAGAGAAGAGAAGCTGGTCCTGCATGCAAACACACACACATACACTTGTAGGAGTAAAGGCAGTGTCTGCCTTAACCACTTTTCAAAAGTAAAGCATTACTTTATGCAAAAACATTTGGTGATCTCAGCTGGCCCATACCAGGATGCAAGTAATTAATGAGAGTTATCTTTCTCTGATGATCTCATGACAAACAGAGTGTCCTAAGCCTCTCAGCCTGCTGGAGAGCGCCTGAGAAAACTTCCTCTCGCACAGCTGTGTGTAAATACAGTCTTTCATCAGAATGATCAATTTCTTGATCGGTCTGGCCGATGCAAATAAAAAGGAATTGAGAGATGAGTGATAGAACGTGGCTTCATGTTATGTCATAAAGGACATGTGGCTTAAAGCCAAAGTTTATCTGTACTCTGTAAGGCTGGTGTTTGACACTCAGGCTAGTGGCATCACAGTAGGAAATACAAAAATCACACACACGTCATGAAAAGTGGCTTTAGCACATTAAAAAATGACATTCTGAAAGTAGGCAGTAGGGGGAAAAGGATCCCACTTCCCATTTCCCTCAAATCCCGCTGTCCATCAGCCCCTTCGATGTGATCCAGCCCATCAGCATCCCACACAGGGGCTTCGCTCAACCTGCTGTCTAGACGGACCCTGACTGCCTGCTGGATGGTATGAGATTACTCTTCAAGCCACTTGAGAAAACCAATGATTAAGGACTTGACGACATCCAGACTGTTGCATTCCTGCACATCTAGTTTCAACACTAACATTGGAGTAGCTTTGGAAAATCAAATTAAACATGAAAAAGTTCAACACTACGAGTATAATATACTCGACACATTACACACACCAGATGTAAGGAGGGTATACAGTTGATTAAATATTTGCAGGCACCACGTGAAAATGATGAAACTTAGGCTCAGGCACAAGCTTATACCAAATTCTCTGAGGAAAAGACTAGAATATGAGTGGTGACAAACTGGTAAGAAAATTAAAAAAAGAAAGCCTATAAAAATCCTTAAAAAAAATAAAATAAAAAAAGTCTAAAAAAGTCTCCATCTAACCTTTGTGTTTTTCATTCAGACAGCAAAAAATGTGTCTGGCTGCCTCACACTTCGTTGAGTCACATATTGGCAAAGACTTCAAGTGCATACCAGAACTAACACTTGCTGCTCTGTTGCTGCTCTGTCTCTGGGTACTTAACTCTCGTTTTTACTTCGTGTAATTGCCTTATAATAAATTTGTGATTTGCATGTGGAGCCAGAAGCGCAAGAGTGTCATTGTGTGGTGAAAATGAGTCTTATGTGTCAAATGTAAGTCCTTCATGAGATCTATCTTGTGCCAAAAGCACTCAGCTGCAATTTCGACCAAAGGAATTACATCAAAGATTTTCAACTGGATTAAGTTTTTGGCTCTCTAGTAAGATTACCCAAAAGTACTTACTGGCAGCAGTCCACTGATATGAGGAGTTGAATTAATCACTAAATCACCTTTAATTGTAACAAATGCCAGTTTCAATAATTATTTTGCAGAAACACAAGATCATTGTCCAGCAAAGCCATTTGTCTGTATTTTTTCTGTTTTTGATGATTGTATTTTGTGCAGCTTAAAAACAAGAAAACATTTTATTGCTCTTTGACCATACCAAAACATTGGTTATGCATTTCAAACTATCAATAATTCACGAATGTTACTCAGATGAAACAATTTTTCCCAGCTTTAGCTTTTGGAGAATGACTATGTCCACTGTCATATTTCATTTTACAAAGCTTGAAAACCATAATCCAATAAGCCATCTATTGAAGTATTGATGTGTGGCTATGTTTTGGCTTTCTCCATCACTTCCCACAATAGCTTCCAGCCATATTTGTATCAGAACTCATGCAGCCAAAGACAAAAAGCTAAGCACTGCCTGTGAGAAACAACTGACATTTTAAATTTTCATGAAATAACTGAAGACCAAATTTAAATGTGTGATGGCTGAACTGGAGCTTAAGCATGAGACCTTTTTAAAAAAAATAACACACAAGACAAATTGCCAGTGCCAGACATCAACCAGACCCAGTCTACCCTACAGGAGCATGATGATCTCTTTGATCCAGCAACAGTACTGAGGGCATGTTTCCATTACTTTGGTTGTAATGTTGTCCAGAAATAGGTCATGATGCTTTGGAGAACCAAAATAAATATGAAGGAATCAGAAGGAGAAGAGAGGAGAGGAGGAGAGGAGAGGAGAGGAAAAATAAGGAAAAGTGAAAAAGAACAGGACATGACTGTGAGAATGAAAGTGAGGAGAAGCTGAAAGAAAAGGGCTGGATGCCAAGCTGCCAATTTGTCGCATGCCCTATCTATGCACATCTTTTTGAATTTGAAAAGCTCTTATATCAGGCAACATGAGGAATTATTGCCACAGTGTGTTCGGACATGTGATTCCATTTGCAGTGTGACCAAAACCATCCCAGGTTTTCGTCACGCTGTCCCCTCGCTCCAGGCATGAAGCGAGACTGACATAAAAAGGTCTAGCAATGAAGGCCAAGGCAGACTTTTTTTTTTTTTTTAATAAAAGACATTGGCAGTCTATCCTCTATAAATATTTTCTCCCAAATAGTTGGCAGAAATAAATACAGAAGAATAGAGTAGCTGAAACACCACTGAGCATGCTGAGATTCAAACCCATCCAGTTATCTCCATCCATTTGCTGCTGGTTGATTTTAGGGCTAGTGAAGAGAAAGTACTTCATATAACTGCAATAAACCGCGTTTTGGCAAGCAGTTTACTGTGCCACTTCTGGTGGGGAAACGTTCCTTTGTTTTGAATACAAGTTCACTCACTGCACCTCTGCACTTTGAGTTTCTGTTACCAGTGAGAAATCACTTCCATGTTCAAGTAATTACTACTGAAAAACAGCTTATGTTCAGGACTGATTTCTGTAACAGTCCGTTTCTCTACAGACAACAACATGCATGTACATCAATCAATCCTGCTGGTTCCAACCAAATGAAACATCCAGCCATTCACAGAGAGCAATCTGTCAAGAAGCAAGCATTCTGGACTCTGCATTGGATTTGGTTATTAATATTACAAATACATCATTAGAGACGTCTTTGGATAGCTGAACTTTCTCACATTCTGTCCTGTCCAACCATTCAAAGTGATTTGTGGTGTCAGGTCAGAAGACATCTGACATCAATCTGACTCAGACCTGCAGGTAACAAGTACATACATACATGTGCAATTCATCCATTTGAAGTGACTCTTTCCACTGGAAATGGAGTGACGAGGATTGACTCCTGTGAGAGCTGTTACCAAACCTTCACATAATCATGACAGAGTGAGTCTGTGACTGTCAAATGATGCATTGATGATTCTGTTCTATACTGAAAGCAACAAAATATGTTAAAAGATTCCCACTGTTTGAATACAAGATTCAACTGGGGTTCAATTCCCTGCTGTGGCACTCTTTGTATTGTGACTGCCCTGCTCCTCTAACCCTGTCTCTGCTTACCTCCGTGTTTAATTAAAGAGAAAATACAAAATACATGAGTGTATGGACAGCATACTACTTCTCCTTAAAAGACAGAAGGCATGCTGTGTGTCGGTGTGCTCGTGGTTGCCTGGGGTTGTCAGTAGCAGAGCTGAATTACAGCTGGTAGCTAAGGTGAAGGTTAAAGAAACTCCATCCTTCCAGATGGGTCTACCGCTGCAGAGTGCCTGCGGGCTGACCCTTCAAACACCCCAATAAATCCTCCCCTTATGAGGACAGCAACCCAAAGTAAATGAAGCTTGAAATAGTACAGTAGGGATGGTGTCAAATTTACAGTTGTATCTATTTTTCTGACACTAACACAGGGGCCTTACACACATCTCCCAGATTTTTTTTTTCAGTTGTGTAATCAGCAGCAAAAAGACAGCATGCTCTCTATACATCCTCCCCCCTCCAGGACCCCTGCCAGGATGAAGCATTACTTCCTCAGCAACCGCCTCTTTACTTTGCTGTTGTAGCAACAAATCTCACAACTGGAATGTTGGTGATTTTAAATATTTTTTCTAAAGAGAAAACGTGCCTCTTCTACCACTCACATGCCTGTGAAACACCATCAAAACCGACTGTATGATTTCTAACAGCCTGGAGTCCACTGCAAAAGAGGATTTGTTATTTTTTATTTTGTTGTTTTTAAAGATACAACGAATCATCAGGGATGCAGAGTGAGCAAAGTCACTATCTGCCGTGTGTGGGACTGACATGCAGCCAAAACATTCCTGATTCCCGCCCAATTTGTCTTCTATCTCCGTGTCCCTGCTGATTACTTAGGGCCTGACAGGCAGCCAAGCCCTGAAATTGCATAAAATATTGGTAATCTACCCTTGGCAGTCACCTGAGCACAACTCCAAGCATTCGGTGGTAGCACTCACTACCAGAGTGAGGAATACACTACTGCCATCAAAAACACATGACCCTGGCTTGAGTCCCACTGCAAGTCTGTCCAAGAAACAGCTGGCAGTGTGAAAATCATATTCATCAGTCAGGGAGCAATGGAGCAAGTCCTGCTATTCATCATCCAAAACCTAATCTAACCACCAGAGACAGACAAGCAAAAAGAAAGATGGACAGAAAGGCAGACAAACGGACAGAAGAGCAAGCAGGTAGACAGACACAGACAAGCTTCAATACAGAAAAAGAGATGGACAGATTGAAGGTATATTATGCATTCATCTATAAAAATGGTGGCATAGATGCCATCACTTTTTCGATAGGTCAAAGCATTCAAATGTCAACATCCACTGACTACTGGTTTAAAGGGAGATCTGAATCCATGGAACATACACTGCATTACACTATGGATGAGCCAGGACTGAATTATGTCAATTTACTTAAGGGGCTGACATTTATATGTACACAATGCATTATGAATGGCATAAAAAACATCATACAACACACATCCAATACCAACAATACTCACCCTCAGACCAGGGAAGCCACCAATTCCGGTTCCACCGACAGGCCCCTGTGAAACATCACAACAACATCCTAAATACACAGGACAGGGCACCTACAGCCTACAGTACCACACTAATCCTCATGCCCAAGGCTGCCCACTGAGTTGTTCTGTTGGTCTACTGATGAGAACGCTAAAATTCTCAAAATTATACTAAATATTGTGCATGCTGTTGCACAAGACTCTCGGATGTGTTTCAATAAAAATCTTTCACCTGCATCCATTTTATTGTTTTTACAACCTGCTGTTATGAACTGTAGAGATTTCTTTTTTCAATTTGTTGTTATAAGCTGCAGAGATTTAAGCACAAGGAATCCAATCTGCTTCCAAAGCATCAGCTAAGACCCTCATAAAGCCAGAAACACCATAGTATACAGAAACATTCACACACACACACACACACACAAAACATGTATTCTTGACAATACAAATAACACAAACTTGGTGGGATTATAATGTATATCCACATAAACACTGTATCATGCATACTTGCAATATGGACACAATTTCTCCCGCCCTGTTGTGTACTATTAACTACTCCCCTCTTTGCACCCCTTCAGTTTATGCGCAAAACTATTTTTAACTGCCACAGATCAAAGCTAAAAAGCAGGAATCTAAAACACAACACAGATAATTTGCAGCATACTTTGTCTGCCCATTACAGAGCTGCTGGAGTGATTAAACTCTGTCCAAGTTTGCCCGACTAATCTTAATAGATGCCATATCATTTCAGTGATGGCATTAAAATTTTACAGGCTTCTTTTTGAGTTCATCTGGAGAAAGACAGAGAGGAAGAGAGAAATGACAGAGAGTCAGAAAGCCAGACAAAAATAGACTACAGAGAGAGGTGCTCTAATTTGAACCTTGAGCTTGCTCTATGGTTTCCTGCTTTAATGTAATACAGTATGTCAACTGCACAGGAGACATACTATTTTGTTGTCAAAAAAATGAGACACTGGATTTCCATTGATTACAAAACAAGTCAGGTCATGGGGGAAATTTTACATCGCCGGCCAAATTGTTGGTTGGAAAAAATCAGTGGAAATTTTACAAACTGGTGTACTTGGATACGAGTATATTCAAGAGTGGGCTATTGACATTTTTAATAAAGGTTAAGGTACATATTAAAAACCCTAATAAGACCTCATCTGGGATGTGAGCCCACATTGTGCACATGTAGATGTAGATGTGCATGTAGATCCAAATGGCATGAGTGAGTTGGAGGAAGAAGAAGTAAAATAAAAAGAGGGAGGAAGAGGAGGAAATGGAGGACAAAGAGGAAAAGGGAAAACAAAACAAACATAAAAAAAACATACAAACAAAAAATAATGAGGACAAAAATTCTTACCTCATTGCCATCAGGACCAGGAGGCCCCCTTTCCCCTGCATCACCCACCACGCCCTAAGGAGGAAAACATATAACATCCCCATCCCTAATTTGTAGCATGTGCCACTTATATGTAGGTAAATAATGAACAGTGTCAATCAAGTTTTAATACTGAGTTTGTCTTATGAATTCCCTTACAATAGTACATTATTTATCTTGGCTTTATGATCCAATTATAATCTTCTATAATCTATAATCTTCTATAATCTAAATAGCTCTGTCTCCTGTTTGAGCATTACTTCCTTCATATCCATCCCACCATGCAAAATATCCAAACTTCAGCATTCATTTGTGCTACTTAGGCAATTTAGCAGATCATTTAACCTACATTTTCCTGAGATGATTGATCAAAATGAAATGTTTGTATTGTATTAACATGATGCAAAACCAGCAGCTGTTTCAAAATGCAAGACTAGCCTGGCAGTGTTTTGGTAAGGCTTGCTGTCAGGCTTACAACCGCCTTTGGGCCATGGACTGTGATCCAGCCAGCCAGGCAGTGCTCAGTGTTCCAGAGAAAAAGCTTTGATAATCCAGCTTCACTTGAACACAGACACTAGGCTGCCTGCCCGCTTGGCACCGTGAACGCAAAGGAGCTGACACGTGTTTTTAAAACATTAACTTTTTTTGTTTTCACAGTGTGAGGACCCAGGCTAGGTATTTCACCTGTCTATATCTTAATCTGTTTTTTACTTCACCCTGTGCCACCCTGCCACAAACTTGACATTGCAGCTCAAACACCAATCTAAATGTCATAAAGCATATCCTCTGCATTTGGCCGCACCTACAGTATGAGCTGCTTTTTATCCTCTGATGGAGCTATGTCCTCTCTTTTCTCCCTCTGCACTGTAATCATTGGTACTATGTCTTGTTGCCTTGGCACTTTGCAGGCAAAAGGACTGACATTCATAAAGCTCTGTGTGCAAATTATAGCCATTTTAAGAAGGCCTAATGTATATGCTTATGGGCTGCAAAACACTCGGACCAGTACTCTCCCCTTATGACCTTTTCTGACCTTTTCTAAGGTCCCACTACTGACACGCACCAGATGACACATAGCTACCACCCAAACTGCCATAGGACATTACTTAAACCCCCACAGTTAATAACAGATGATGAAGGCATATAACTTTGTTCTTTTTTGGAAGCCTCTTCACAGACTATCTAACTATCAGATTTTTAAACTTGCTACCAAAGATTTCAAATATTATTACCTGTCTTCCTTTGGGACCAGGCTTGCCAACAGGCCCAGGAATCCCCTACAGAAGAATAAAAAAAATGATGAGGAAAATATGTCAAGCACAGTTGTGAAACAGTGCTGGTGCCAAGTAACTGATTTAACAACAGGATTTACCCATTTTGATCAGATACAGTATACACAGGCTGTGGCAATAAAGGTTGTGGTAATCTTATAATCTTGGAGAATCTAACATCCTTTAATACTGGCAACTGAGAAAATAAATATACCATGAAATTAAACATGAAACGAAGCTGTGATGGCATAGCATGAGCCAGAATTCAAAAACTGTTTATTGTTTATCCACAGAGCAAATGTCCCATGCAAATGTCCAGTTGATGTTTAGCGAGGCACATTGAACCAAAAAGCTCTGACAGAACCAGTCAGTGTTCATCAGGGCACACTGAGCCAAAAACTTCTAACAGGGCCGTAAAGATTGGGATCTTGCTGAGACCTTGATCTCCTCCCATGAATGAGGAAATTACTGCAGTCATGATGTCATTCACATGCAGCAAAAAAAGTGAATTTTCTTTACATTTTTCATCTGTATCAAATATTTTTGAAGCTAAAAATGAGAGTTTCTGCAAGTAGTTAGTGCCTCAGAATCTAACAAGATATGTTGGAATAGAGCTGACTGCAACACACTGATTATAGCCAAATGCTGAAAGTAACAATTTGATGAGAGTTGGCATCTACCAAACCTCAGACAAGGATGTAATCAGTACAAGACAAAGGAGCGAAAAGTAAGTGGAGGAAAAGGGGGACAAGTAGAAAATAATAAAATGAAAATGAGACTGGAAATGTTCAACATGTCCAAGAACAGAAAAAATATAAAATCATCTTCATGTGCCCATAAAAAATAAATAAAATATATCACTTACTCTATCGCCTTCCAGCCCTGGTGGTCCAGCTACACCGGGAGGCCCAATGAAACCCTGGAAAACAGCAATAATACAGACTGCATGTAACAGGATCGTGGCGTACATGACAAGTGAACCATTTTTTAACAATGTGAGTTGTCATTATGGCATTCTTCTAATGACTAGATTCACTCTACTCAATTGAACATTATTGAGCAAATGTGTATTAGCATACACCTCCTTCCAGGTTGGCAATGAATGTGTTCTTAGTGAAAATGTTTGGTTATAAAAAAAAAAAGGCTTAAATATTAAGTATGTAGGAGTATATTATTATTACAGTATACAGTATTTTTAATCTGTTTTTACAGGTTGTCTGTACACAAAAATCAATGCCATTTGCAGCCAATCTGTTGCTATTCCATCTTATTTTCTCTGGGTCTACAAAACCTGGACTATCACATATCTCAACAACTCTGTACAGCAGCGCACCGCTCCCAGCTCCACGGCAGAATGCTCACGTCAACAATCATACTGCTTCCAAACGACAGAAAACACCGTCTCCTAACACTTCCATTGCTTGCTGGCATGATCACCTTCTAGCCGTGACCCTGTGGTATCCTGTGGGAGGTGCTGCAGGAATACTGATTGCTGGGGCTGCTGCTGAGTTATTCGGTCCTTACACACTTGGATCAAAAGTTGTGTTCACATGCTTGGCATTAAGTCAAGCTCATCCAAGGTGGTGTCGAACTCGTGTGGATCCACCTCTTACCTCCTGCTGTTGATGATATTCAGGGACAGGATAACAAGGCACAATCTGGAGTGTGTCCTGAGACAGCATCTAGCATGACACCGCATTTGTTTGTCCTTTTGACAAACAAATATGATTGGAGCACTTGGCTGCCGAGTGTGACATTGGTACAATGTCACACAATGTCAGTTAGTACCACAAAGTTTGAGACCACTGATCACTCCCACAAAAAGGTGGCATTGTATCGGTCTGTGTCCGCTGGTAAAGAGAAAGCTGAAGCCACACAGCAAAGCAAAGACCTTGATTTACCAGCCAATCTTCATTTAAAGCATCACCTCTGATCACAAGCTTTTTGTAAGAATCAGTTCACACATATAAATGGTGAAATTAGCTTTTTCACCTGGGTGGCTAGAATAAGGTGAGGAGATCAGCAGTCCAGGAGGGCCTAAAAGTCATGCAATTGCTCCTCCACATTGAGAAGAGCCAGTTGAGGTGGAAAGCACACCTGGTAACAATGCCCTCAAGCCTGGTATCTAAACTTTCACTGACACAAATTTCCTCAGGTTCCTCTACAGCACATATCCACCAGCGATGCTCTCAAAGTCACTGAGGTCTACTGTCAAACCCCAAAAGACCTAGAATATACTAATTATCATTATGATGAAAAATCTGATATTGTGTTATTATTTCATTATTTTCTTTTTTCAACATTTTTCTACACTGGAGGTACGGTTAGGCGATTTTGATGCTCTTTTGTCCCTTTGACCTCTCAGCAACTCTTTCTCTCACTCTTGTCTCTCTTTCTCATACTCCCTATCTGTGAATGTCTGTTTCTGTCACTCTTTTTAGCCCACCTGTTTCACTCTATCTCAGCTATTCCGTCTTTGTCTGAACAACTCTTCTCCTAAGACCCATTTCTCTCCAGCTACTTTGCCCCTCTTTTCATACTTTCTCCCCCCTGTTTGTCTTCCCTTTTCTTCTCCTCTCTCTGTTCTCCTGTTCTGGGGGCATTCCTGCTTCCTGAGGAATGAATCCACTGCAAAAGCCACCAGACAACCTGGTTGGGAGACAACGCAGACCCCAGACCAGCTCCCACGAGGAGTCTGCAGCTCCCATCAACCGGTATATCAAAAACACAACTCAGATCCTGGGCCAGCCCCTCTAGAGCAAAGCTGCAGGCCTGACACTGTCCTAATCCTTTCAGGAAATGAAGTATTCACTCTGGCGCTGCTGAGGGAGAAAGGGCAGACAGGCACAGAGAGCTAGTTGTACTTACACGGACACCTTTAGGCCCTGGGTTACCTTCTGGCCCAGCCAAACCCTGCAACAAAGAAAAGACTCTGATGGGGAGGGGTATTGTCACAATATGCACAAGGTCAGTGGTCACATATTTTGGGCCAAACCTAACCACATCAGTTACAGAACATGGTAAGTTTTTCCTGATAAGAGAGATACAGTAGGCTTGATTGACAGGCAGCTAAGAGAAAACACATGCTGTTCCTACTTCAGGCCACAACATTATACTTCCTAGTGAGTATTGCTGGCAATGCACATGGTTTAAACATTCCACAGTCCACACACTGCACACATAAAAAAATGTCACAATTACATTCATTTATTTAATTCCTTGTCAGGGCCGTGTTGATCAACTGCACAGTAAATTCTTTATTATTTCTGAGAACTGTAGCTTTTGGGACTGTATATGACACTCTTCCACTGCAGGCATTTTCTTTTCAGGCTTACACAAGACAAGAGCACTAGTGTGTTTTAATGAGCCTGGGTCCAAAGGTGAGGCTGAATTTATTTAACTTGGGTTCCTGTCTTAAAAAAGGATTATGAACCTGGGGACAATGTGACAGCACAGAGCAGAGAGCAGAATGTATTATAAAATGACTGTTCATATTGTTTGTATTGCTGGGTAAAGATATTCTGTGTGGACTTCTGGGTACAGCAGTGGAACCCAAGAGGATGGATGGAGGAATCGGAAGTATATTTTTCACTGCACCTGCCTGCCAGGGTAACCTGCAGCCCCAGCCTCGCCTGGAGGTCCTGGCATGCCCTGTAGTAGGGGGGAGAGAGAGAGAGAGAGAAGAGAGACAGAGGTGAATAGGGAGATTAGATGGATGGATAAAGTGAAAGAGGAGAAACACAGACCTCTACCAGCGCTGCCAAGTGAGGAATAAAACAAGTACTGTTCATCCCCTTTTCCCCCTTCTCGCCCCTCCGACCCTGTCAAGTAACGATACCAACCCTTCTCTCTCTCCATCCCAACCCACCTCTCACTCTGGTCTGCTTTCAGCCCACAGAAATTTTACAATTCAAGCATTAAGTTGATGCTCTTATTGAGAGGGATTTCAAATGATTGCAAGAATTTCCTTCACCTCTGATTTTGTCTGAGGTGAACATTAATAAGTAGAAGCAGTGTTAAAACCAGATTCATTCATATTCACTTGTCATCCATCTGGTGCATTTAAAAGTGTATTAAGTAAGACTTTTACTGACCCATGGCACAAAATCTGCACATCCAAAAGGGTTTCATCATTTTTTTTTTTTATCAATACCTCAACAATTCATAAGATGCTGAGATTTCTGGCTTTCAGAACTCTTTTTCAGAACTCCAGCCTGTACTCTTAGTTTCAGAAACAGCCATTCCCACTACTGCCAATAAGCATCTGCTCAGAGGAGTACTAAGAGCAAGCAACCAGTACCATAACGAATTGTTCTCAAACCAAAAAAGCAAATAACAAAACATGTTACTTCTCAAAGTAAAGTTCCTGTTGGACCTCTGTTCGAATTAACTAACTTACTCCTCTATCTTGACAATGTGCCTTTTCTATTTCTGTAAAGGTACAATCCATTAGCTGTGTCTAATTCTATGGTCCATACCCTGGCTAATTATGAGGACAAAATATAACACTTGGTATTGACGTAATCCTGTGCAGTTCACAGAAATGAATGCCTTCCTTCGTCCATAAGGCCTCTGTGCTCTGCAGTTTCTGATGTGGACATGTGTGGAGGGTCTGTGCTACAGGGCGTGTTAATTGTTAGCATTTTGACGAGGTGAAGACTTTTGCCATCACAAAGAGAGGGATAAACGGAGGATAAAAGGAAACGCTGACTAGAGGGGACAGCTGAGGGACTGATGTAACTGGCTGGTGACGCACAAGGCACAGCTGTGTGTTTCTGTGTGGGTGTGTGTGTGTGTGTGTCTGTGTGTGTACATGCATGCATATGTGTAAGCTTTTCTGTACGTATATTTGCATGCTGTGACATAAGAACAAAGAGTGGCGTTGGAGTGTCAGAGAATGTGTCCTCCCAGTCCAGATTTTAGGGCTCGTTCATCACATGTGACCCATCAGTGCTAATGAAAACTGATGTAGTCAGGCAAAATCAAACAAATGTGTTTAAGCACACACAAACACACACATATGCGCTCTCTCTCTCTCTCTCATGTCTGTGCACACGCGTGCACACACACACACACACACACACACACACACACATGCATGCGCGGACTCAAACACAGAAGCACTTACTTGTTCTCCTGGCAGTCCTCGTGGCCCTGGATAGCCCTTAGGACCCTTGAAAGCAGAGAAAAACAAACATTTCAAGTTTCACACAGAAGCATGACACTCTTCAACCAATGTAGAAAACAAACAAATAGGTCATTTTTAAACAATAACAAACCCTCAATATGAATAATAATAAGAAAAGCACAAACTGCTAGAATTGTACAAACTGTACAAATTGTATCAATACTTCCAAGGTATAGACCGCTACGGCATCAACTGATGGAGCCTCTATGTGGCTGTTAGAGCCCGACCGATATTGGCTGGTTGATATTATTAATCAATATTGGCTCATCAAAAATGTAATTGTATTAGCATATATGCTGCTTGATATGCAAAACAAGTCTGGGTCCTCCAGCACTCCACGCTTCATAAATGCAGCGGAAGGTTTTAGTTCGTACACCTATACGAGCAAACTTATACAAACATTTACGAACGTGTTGATAAATAAGGCCCAATGTGTGCAAGCCAAATTTTTGCTTAATGGTGCTACAGGGCGGTCCCATGACATCACCAAAATTGACAGGTTCATCCTCTCGCTAACATCAATGTGCTCACCAAATTCCATGGCAATCCAGCTAATATGCTGTGAGATATTCTGAAGTAAAGTGATGAACAGACAGAGAGAGACGGGCCAACGGATGGACCAACCAACTGAGATGACCACCCTTAGGCCCTACCGCACAGCGGGGCAAAAACAGTGCTGTCATTAAACAGTTTGTCCAGCAGACATCATTGTTTACAATACTCTGGACTTCAATCTGAGTCAGCTTTACATTTTATTTGTGCCTATGTCTGCAAATGTGTATTTTTTTTTATAATGCAATTATCCTGAAACCAGACACCTGAGGGATGTCCAGGGTTCTACATTCTGGAGCTTCCTTCCAACAGTCAGCATTTTGGTGCCACTGTAAAATTCCAAGGTCATGGTGAATGACCTTTGACCTGAAGTGATCTGGTTTGGGCCTTGCAGGCTAATTCTAACTACAAATTCCCATTCATGCACAAGTGCCAGTTTAAGAACCAAACCAGTGTGTGTAATAAAGAGTGTGTGAGCGTGCGTCTGTGTGTAGCGGTGGCAGCAGTGGGTCGGTGGGGTCAACGGATTGTGTAGTGGGACAGCACAGACGGAAACATATATATGGGCACATCCCCATATGCTTTGCTGTTTTATGTGTGGACACATAAAAAATATTCCTAAACTCATAAACTATAATAACAAACATTTATTTAATAAGTAGATGGTATTATGTTTATGCTGCATCAATATCCGCCTTAGTGCTAAAAGGACGTGGGGGCTTGTTTTTTTTCCTTCTGGCTTCTGTTGTTACACAGTGATAAATTCCATTAAAACAAAAAAACCTACAGGATGCTGCAAGATCCAGGTTATCCATATTCCAGTGAACTAGATTCATTAAAAACACATTACTACTCTTGTCCTGTGGGACCCAACTGTAACGGGTCCATGACCCGATGTGGCTTCCATCCAAACTCTAATGCTCTAACACAGTGAACAAAAAGATGAAGATGAAAAAAAAAAACTGTAATATCACAAAATTAATACATAACAACTTTCTATAAAATGAATACATAATTAAATAGGAGTGATCATTTTTAAAAGAAAGTTGGCTCACTTTAACTCACAGTTTTGTCCAACTGCCAAATCCTGCTTTTGTTAAACAAGCACATATTCTCTGTAAACTCAACATGATTCACTGCTCGTTAAATCAGAGTTTTTCTTCCCTGAAGCCCTTTTATTTTTCCTTTTGACGTGACTATCAACAACAGATGTTTACGGCTCCAAAACACAAGGTCAGGGCCAGGTCAGTATCTTTTTGGGACGGTGAGAGGTCTTTCTGAACGGGACTATTGACTCCTCCAAGTGCTTCCGAGGTTGTGACATATGAACCTTCACACTCAATAAAAGGCCCACTTGGGGGTAAAGAGCTTAGGCCCCGAGCCAGTCATTTCCTCTGAAAATACTTGGCGGGGGCACAGTTCATGTGCTGGTATATTAGGTTCAGCTACTGCAAACAGTGGGATGGCCTCCTGGGAGGCAAGGTGAAGGCCAGCTATGTGAAAACTATACGCAGTGTTTCAATAGGAGGCTACATGGTTAACTTGTATAAATGTCCTCACTATAGATATGACAGGGTGGCCTAGCAGACAGAGATAGTGTCCTGCAGCCAAAAGGTCAAGGGCTCGATCCCAGAAACTGCTTTGTTTTCTCTTAAAGTATCAAGACACTGACACCCAACCAACTCATGTATTGTAAATGGAGACTGACTGATATTATCATCACAGATATATCAGTATTAGCACACACTGCAGTACAGCAGCATGTAGCAGCTGAGCAGAGGGTGCTGCAGACTGTGTTGAGACATTCAACTGTAAAATATCAGGCATCCAGTACATATCTTTTCTACAACGACTTGATTACCACCTTTGATGACCTCTTGCTAACAACATATGTTCCGATGTATGAAAAGAATTAGCTGATATATTGTTAGCAGATTTTTTTTTTTTTTTACTCCCAAAAAACTTCCAATGTAAATATATGAACAGAGAGCAAATGTGTGTGTGTGTTTGTGTGTGTGTGTGTGTGTGTGTGTGGTGTGGGTATGTGCCTGAAATTCTTCTTCCATTGGCATGACAACTTCTCTTATGAGGTGACATGGGATATTGTGACGTGTCATTGAAGCTCTGACCCTGGGCAGAGTGCCTTTCCTCATTCGGATGACCTCTGACCTCACAGCCTATCATGTTCAGGTGGTCAAAGACAGCAGTTACTGTGAAAGCACCACATCCTACCAGCCAGTTCAGAATGAGAGAGAAAAAGGGACAGAAACACAGCAAGAGAGACACAGACAGAAGGAGAGAAAACCAAAGAGACAAGGAGACACAAGGGAAGAAAAAAACTAACAGGGACACAGGAGATATGTACAGAGATAAAAACAGAAAGAGACAATGATAGAGGGGGTGACCAGCAGAAACAGTGAAAAGACGAGACAGGAGGTAGAGTAAGTGAGAGAGAAAAATGAACCTAAAAAGAAGGCAGACACTGAGAGAGGGAAGATTGTGATGGAGAGTGAGAGAGAGACAGAGAACTGGGCAGTGAGAGCAGGCTGGGCTGGGCTCCCTCCCTCTGACCGGGTAACCTAACACTGACCGCAGTGAGGGCTCTGCTGAGGCCTCAGCTAATGTCTGTGGCTAACACATACAGGGATTACACAGGGGTAACACTGATACATTGAGTGTGTGTGTGTGTGTGTGTGTGTGTGTGTGTGTGTGTGTGTGTGTGTGGCAGAGCCTGCTACCTCTTCAGCTACCCATTTGTAGCAAAATTTTCCTTCCTATTTTAAATAGAATGACTTCTTGTCAACAGTCATATCTGTCTGTCAAAAGTATTGGTTGCTTAAGTGTATGCAAGTGTTTGGTTGTTTAGAAGTAAAGGCTAACTTACCCCAATTCACTCACATTCATGTTCAAAAAACGTTGCTATACACACAGAACGAGAAAAAACGCTCCCTACATGTAAACTAAAAACCAAAACACAGGGAGTTCTTCCTATTCAGCCTGGCATGTGCCTAAAATAAGCACCTAGCTCCAGCTACACTAGTTATGTCTCACCTAAGCGCTCAGGAGTTAACAACAAGTGGATCCAAAAATCTCTTTGAGCTTTGAACATAGAACACATTTGGCATTAATGTACTATAGGCTACTGACTGAGCCTCAAAAAGGGCTTTAGTTTTCGAGACACCCCTACCAGAGGTAGAACAAGACACAACAACGTTTTTCAGCATCCTTAAGGTCTCCCGTAAATGAAACGGATTTTACTGCTAAAGTGGAGAAATTGGTCCATGTTTTGATGAACCCCATGAACAAAAAAATGTGCTTAACACAGCCAATCCATATGGGACAACCTAGACTAAAGTTAGGTGATGCTAAAGTTACACAAGTGGTATTGCCAGATTCAGCACTGTCACACCTATCTACCAAGCCATCATTCATAATTCGAGCACAAACTATGGAAGAGCTATTAAAATGTAAATGAGTACATTGTTGATAAATCCTAATTTTTTCTGTCTCTGCCTACTTTAAGCCTGTGTTTATGGGACTATATATGCAACATACTTCACCCTATTCACATCTCCTTCATTTTGTGTGTAGATGTACATCACAGCTACCACTATACCAAATTTAAGAGCTCTGTGGACTTCTGATATGAATCTAGACAAGTTTATGTCTAGGTTGTCCCATATGGATTGGCTGTGTTAAGCACCTTTCTTTTGTTCATGGCGTACATCAAAACAGACCAATTTCTCCACTTTTGCAGTAAAATATTTTTATAGAAGAATCCGTTTCATTTACGGGAGACCTTAAGGATGCTAAAAAACATTGTTGTGTTTTGTTCTACCTCCGGTAAGGGTATCCTGAAATTTTAGGATCACTCCTACTAGCCTACTAAGTTTAAGTGATTATAATACAGTGAAACAGCCATTTTAGCAAAAATACACGCTGAGCAGCAATATCAGCAACGTCCATGTTCACGAGCCTATCAGCATCAGCTGCCAATTAAAAAACAAACATGCTGACTCTTACCAGCGGACCTGAAAATCCATCCGGTCCAGGCAGGCCTGGTGGACCTCTGTCTCCCTGAAAACAAATGAAAGAGAGGACAGCCAACTTTAGCCAACACAAGGATTAAGAAGATGTGGGAAGAATCGCCAACAAAGGGAGAGACAAAGCAGGGAAACTGGGGAAATCCTGGCTTTAAGTAACTGTTGGCAACTAGCATTACCCTAAAAGTGAGAAACTTATAGCAGCTGTAAGGCTAGATGGTAAGTTCATGAATCAAAATACAAAGTAGGTTAAAAAAAAGTAGTAAAGTAGGTTAAAAAATGCACTCTTTGCAACTGCTTTCAAAGGCAGGAGATCTCTCTTACTTTGAGACTTCAAATATAAATTTTGTTTACACAGGTAATGACCAAAGTCAGACAGCTAAAGCTTTTGTTGTGTTGATTCATAATGGACTTTACGAATGATGAAGATTAGAATTTTGTTTTCATAAGTTTGCCTAATAATAATAATGTGTTTGCATATACACAGAGGGTATAAGACAAACAAAATGCAAAAATCCAATCTTGCTGGCTGCTCCTGGGGCTGTAACCTCATTTATTACAATCCATTCAGTGTGAATAAAACAGCCAATCACCTCAACAAAGCATCGCTACCTCAATGCAGAGGCTGTACCATGCACTGCTGCTGTGTACACTCACTTCCCCTACCCCCCCCAACTTAGCCTCTTAGCCTACCATAGCTATGGTACTTTAACGTAGCTTACCAGAGCCACATGCACATGGGTGGGAGGGGCTTGGAGGAGGTACTGAATCTCAGGTGGGAAGGGTGGGAAAGCTGTATGAGTTCAAATTTTCAATGAAATTTTGCCCATTCCACAAGGGTGCCTACACAAGCTTCAAGCGTTTGATTGTATTTGCTAGAAAAGAAATGGGCTAAACACAGTGTCTGGTTTAAAAGCACTCTGGTACTTCAGATAGTGTCAACCATGCATTAATGAGGTCTTGTGAAAGTTATGTCTAATCAAAAACATATGCCGAGCAATATTTAGCTATTTAGAAAAATCAGATAAGAAGTGAGGTGAGAAGGTGAATGGAGATGAAAAAGGAGATTACTACTGGCAAGGATGCTAAGAGAGGGATAAGCATGGATGAGGAGTGCTGGCCAACAGAGAAAGGCTTTATGCCAATAGTTACCAATGACTAAGGGCGATGGCTAAAAGCTGCTGCATGACTGAAAGACTCTGTAACTATAGAGTGATGGAGGGACTCTGTAAATAGGTGGGGTTAATACAAGGATGAAGTTGGATAATCCTGGACACACACAATATGAATTTAGTTGTAAATTAACCCGTTTGGCTACCCCACAAAAATTCAGAGGCTGGCATTGAACTGACGATTGAATAGTTTTTTCAGAGGTTTAGGTCTAAGAGGGCCTAGATCTTGAGAATTTGGCTGGGACAGACATTTTTGGAGTTTAATTAGTTCAAGAAATATTGGAGTATGGCTCAGAAAAATATAATTATTGTGACAATGGTTGGAAGTGAGAGAGAGAGAGAGAGAGAGAGAGACAGAGAGAGAGACAGAGACAGAGACGCCAGCTGAAGTGAAGCCAGACAGATCTGTGATAATGGAGTGAGTCAGAAATGCAGAGAGGAGGGCTGGAAGATAAGCAGTTGCTGAATGAATGAAATGGGCTGAGGGAAAACAGTGCACCTCATTGATTTACAATATACTAACAAATTTATGCAGAAAGGTTTTCAGAAGATTTGATTAAAACATGTCAGAAACAAGATAAAGAGTGTTTTGCCAGTGTTTTGGCTTTTAGTATGCACGTTTATTAAATAATCATTATTCAATAGGTTTTGAATGAACAATTCACTATCTGTCACACAATAATTTACACCGTACATCTGCAAATAAAATCCAGTATGAGGGGGAAAAAAGTTGTCAGCAGGGGAAGACTAAGTGAGATGAGATGATAAGCAGGACTGATGCAAGGAAAGGAAGTATCACCACAAGTCCAGGTAAAAAGTCAGGAGAAGTATCAGTGTCAAAGGAGTGATAATGGGGTAAGATAAGAAACGGACTGAAAAGAGAGGCATTGAGAGATAAAGACAGAAAGAGAGGGAGAGAGAGCAGACACAGAGGCAAAGATAGAGAGCAAGAGGGACTGGGGCAGACAAAGACAGGGAGACAGAGACGGGAATCTAGAGACAGACAGGGAGCCACAGAGAGACGGGGAGGCAGAGACAGACAGGGAGCCACAGAGAGACGGGGAGGCAGAGACAGACAGGGAGCAGTGCCATGACTGACTGGATGCCTCTTTACCTTCTCTCCTGCTGGAGCCTGGCCTGGAGACAACCCTGGGTCTCCCTTCGAACCCTGTCAGAGAGAGAATCATAGGGTGAGGACATATTATACAAACCAATCCTACGTCTAATCACTGTTATATTCAACAACCACCCATGCTGAGCAGTAATTTTACAAAATTAATTAATTGATTCATTCATTAAATATATCCCTTTTGACATTTACAGGCCATGTTTCAAATGAGTTTGAGTAAACCTGGTATTGCTAACAAAGTTGGGGTTAACTCTGAAAATAATACAAGACGCAAATTATTAATCAAAAAACAGAAACAAATTTCTGCTGAAAAAGAGAGTTGTAAGTCACTAGGTAAAGCAAAATGGTCAAATGTGCATGGTGCATTTTGTGTTACTCAAGTACATTTGACTTAAGAGGACGTTGATTCTTTTCACTCTGTAAAGTAAAACTGTTACTGTTCTGTGCTGTAAGCCTACTAATGTTCATTCTAGCAGATCTTCTCCAATATCTGGCCCTGAGATGCACAACACTGTAGAGACTTGAAGAGGCTGGCCAACATCTCTGTGATCCTGGTCTTGTTTGCTTACAGTAATTGTACTAATGTCTCAAATCATTTCTTGATGTGAAAATGCTACATATAGCAACTTAACATGAATATCTGACCTGCAATGATTTACTTTTTGGAATGTACTCATTGGTTAATTTGTTAAATCTTTACCCTCTCACTTGGACAGATCAAAGTTACTCAATATTCATCAATAACTGAGCAGTAGTTGTACATAAGAAAGTGAAATAAGTAGGTACATTTCCATCTGTTTACATGTTTTGACTTAAAACTGAATCCACCGTATCAAGGCTACCACTTACACCATTTGCAAACCAATTTCTACACCCTGCTCCAAAGCATATCAAGGAGGAGGTCTGAATTTTCCAGTAACAGCAAGCAGCAGAGCAAGAAAACACAATTCACAGTATAAGATATCCAGACACAGAAAATTTGTGGGGTAAGGTTTTTTTGCCTTTGGAAAGACCACTTCTTTTTGAATTATCTATGCGGTTCTTCCTTGACTTATGGCTGTCACGGCTTTCTGCCAGTCCGTGAAAAATTTTCCATCAACCATGAGCAGACCCATGCACTGTATTGACATCAGCTGATGATGCGGACGTTTCCTTAAGCTCTTCTTAAAACCCACATTGAGAAACTTTGAAAGGACTGAGGATTGACTAACAAAACTTAATGCTAGCACTGACAAGATACAGACAAAACCTTTTTGTTTTGAGAGATTTTGAAATTATAGTAAACACAGAAGGTACAAAAGGGAATGCTACATTTAGACACAGGCCTTTTCTTTAAACATAGCGCATCAAACTTCAGTTCTATTCTTCATACATGCACACTCATGCCCAGTATGGCTGCAGCAACACCCTTGGTCCTTCAGTACAATTTACATTACAAACAACATCAAAGCCACCAAGAACTCTTATGCCTTCATGTATGAGGGGCTGGAAGTTAAAGCAACATTTGGCATCCATGTTTCTGAAGTGACCACATTTTGCTCAGCAAAAGAGAATACTTAGCCACAATGTAACAATGACTTTGAGGATCCTGACCTCACCCAGTTTCTATGTCATCCCACACCACATGGGTAATTCCCACAAAGTGGAAAACAACTCTCACAGTCTGCCAGAGCGGAGCTGATGTTAAGTGTATTACTGCAGAACAGCAATATTATATTTCACTGCTCACAGGTCTCAGGGGTTTTCTTTCCAAAATGAAATGGATTCAGGTCAAAAAATCCTCTTCATTTTCAGAAAACTCTAAAATGTTAATAAAACATCCCTTGGGATAGTTCTGCAAGAGTCTAAAGTTGCTGTAATTCCCACAGGACTGGCTCCAAAATACATTTGAGGTGATGCAACAGAATTTGACGTCCCCCCCACCACCACCTCCTACCCCCTCTGCGGTCATGTTGGGAGACAACCATGTAATTCTAGCACAAGAACCTAGTCCGACTTGCTGCTGTCAACACTGCAAACTCTATGGTCAGCTTGCTGTGCTGCCAGCTGTTGTAATAAGGAAGGCAAATCAGCATTTTTTTTCTCATCAAAGACACCAAAACAGCTATCAAAAAATTGTTGCACAGATGTCAAAGCAGGTTTGATCGGCACAGGGTCTCCTCATTTCATGATCTAGTGTGCCATGTTAATTTGGTTTCCAAATATAAGGTTTGCTATCCAAGAGTCACCAAGAACTTTTGCTTGCATACAAATCATTTACTGCTTTTGCTGTTTTACACAGCTGTGTTAGCTCGTCTGGCTAGCTAGCAACACTTCTGTAAGTCTAAGATATTAGCATGCTGTGATTAGCATGTTACTGTACTTTCTTAAACTTTCTGTTCTTTTCAGTTGGGATCTTTTTTTGTCCCAGAGGGGACATTTGGCTTAAAGCATGGCTCAAAACGCACAAACCACACAATCAAAGTAAGTTAGCCAGAACAGTAGACAGGATAAAAACAATCAAAAATAGGACAGATAAACAGTTAACTGTCCTAAGTTAAAACAGACAAATAAAGAGTTAAAACAGCTAAATAGTATAAAAAGTTGAGGACTGTTGTTTAACTTTGACTAAAAGTGCTATTTTTCTTCAATACCTCTCAGAAAATACTTATGATAAAATGGGTTAAAGGCAAACTGACACAGGTGTCATAAATTGTTTAGTTTAGCAGTTTGTTTTAAATAATGTGACATCCCAGGTGGGTGGAGTTTGCTGTTTAGTACAGGTTAAAAGCAGTGAGGCGCAATATCATACAGAGAACAGTGATTTGGTGGCTTTCAGACAATATTCGCTGATTAATTTGATTAGATCTGGCCTGGCGTGTATCACTATATCATTACATTTAACACAGTTCACTCATATGGAGCTTTATGCAGGGTGAAATGAACACTGAAAAACAAGAAAAAATATTTGCAAATATTATTTCACCCAAATATTATGGTTTCATGTAGGTTTTACCAGCAGACCTACCAACACTGCTCTGGTATTTGGAATGCTTTAGATTTTATTTCTGAATTTCTAGTTAGCTTTTGTTTCTAGGGGTACAGGTGTTAGGTTCCTCCCATCCAGCCTGTTCAGGTGATGCTAAGCCATGCAGGGTGTTTGTTTGACACCTTAGATACGCTCTCCTCAATAGATGTCCATCAGTGAGTGATTATCAGCTCACTTACTAACTTACTTTGACTCTGAGTATTATATTTCCATGGTTTTGACTGACAGCCACTGAGCCATACAACAGTGTGAGGTGGGAGAGCAGAAATCCTGCTACAACATAAACTAACAATGGGGAAACTGAGATCTCTTTCTTTTTGAAAAGCGTCAGCAGTGCATGAAGCCGATTGTAATGGTCTTTTAGGTCCTGTGGGCACATGGTCATAACATTTCAGGCAGTGCGTAGAGCACATGTCAAATGAGCCTTTTCAGTTCATCATCAGGGACTTCTAACA
>OMKZ01020730.1:0-25361 GCA_900302535.1 Neoniphon sammara | reverse complement strand
CCTCTCTTACCCCCTCTAGTACCTGCTGACAGATATATAGGCAGCAGGTCAGTCAGTTCCTCTGGTCTTGGCTGCGATGAGGCTCCTGTCCACATTCTTGCAGACGGATACTGTTTTCTATTAGATCAGCCTCTGCCAACAGCCAAAGACTCACTCTCACTTTTTAGGGCACTGCTGCAGGAGCACATTGTTTTCTTTAGCTCAATTTAGTATATCTGCCCCCCAGAGCTAGAAAAATGTAAATACAATGCAAATTCTTACACAACTGTCCATATGTCGTGATGTAAACATCCGATAACATGCATTTTTAAACTGCAACACCCACTTGTGCTGATCCTGGAATGGGCTCAGACATAAAAAAAGCTTTACAGGAAACACTGCGCTTATTAAAATGGAGTTCAGGTGCATACTTTAGGATAATGCCACTGAAGCATTTTAATAAGATACAGCGTAAAGCAGTAAAAGCTCAGGGTGGTCAATATTTTTGTTGGCATGTGTTTACTTAACTTAATGGATGCCTCTGTGGCTATGACATGTGATACCCCACCCTAAGATTTTTTTCTTGCATCCAAGTCCATTTTTTCCCTTTTGGCTACAAATTGAATTCATTTAATATTTTGCTCGTCTTTCAAAAAGCAGTCAGGGAAAATGTTCAAGGAGCGAGAGAGGGACATGTGTGTGAACTGCAGATTTATCTTCTTACTCCCAGTCTGTCTCCGGTGCTGGTCCCAGTACTAACAGATGGAGGATGACTGTGTTTCTGAAACCGCAGCTCTATTCTTAGTGTGACATGAAGGCTGGCGTCAGTGTTGTTTTTCATATCCCCGGTCTGCTGGTATTAAAAAAAATAAAAATAGACTGCTTTATGGCCTTGGCCTTGTGCAGTGGGTAATACTGCCTTTAAAATCACATATCTCAGGGCTGCGGAGGTCTGTTTTCTGGTGCTCCCATCATAGCTTTCCAATCTTTTCTGTCCCACTATTCCTTTTAAAAAAATACCATAAGGAAATTCCTGCCTGTTGGGTAGCTAATCAGATTAGCTCCATATTTCGGCTGTTGTCTGTGGTTTTAGTTGTGTGTTGCTATGTGCTGTGTGCATTGCTGCACCATCCATCTGACCATAGCTGAAGGCTTTGTTCGCTCTTTGATTGTTCCGACCATCTGCCCTTGCTTCCCCTCCTCCTCCTCCTCCCCTCATTTCAGTACCAGCCCACTTTCACATATGACCCCAGCACACACACACACACACACACACACACGTGCACACATGCACACACACAAGCAGCTGAGCAATAGAACCAGACGACCTTTATTGTTAAGTGATTCATGCTCATTCTTTCTCTTCTTCCCCTTTTTTCTTCTTCCTTTTCCTCTTTCACCCCCTCTCTCTGTCTTTTCTGTCGTGCTTTTTCAGTGCTGTGGTTGAGAAGTATCTCCTGGAGAAGTCTCGTCTGGTGTCCAGAGAGAAGAACGAGAGGTAAGGAGGAAGGGGCGGGGTCGTGACCCCTCACCCTGCAGACCTTCATGGGGCCCTCTGAACAAACAGAGGGACGTTCCCCTGGGAGCCTCTGATGTTTGGATATGAAGTCTGACTGGAAGCTTTAGCCTAGCCTTGGACTTTTTATTTTCCCCTCTTTTTTTTGGGTTGTTTTCATGTTTAAACTTGAAGGATTACATGGTTATCTGTAGGTTGATAAAACTCTGAGGCCCCTTGGGTTTACAGAGCCCTTTCAGAACCTACCAGATGAACTCAGAGATACATGGTGGTCAGTCTGAAATCAAGGCTGTTATTCTTTGTTCTTGAAAAGCAGACATTTGGGAGATACAAGTTTTTCACCTGACAGCAAGCAATCAGGCAGACTCTTGTTGACACATTCAGTATTGGGATAATCACCGTGTTGGAGAGTGAGTTATCACTGAACAGGTGCAGTGAGAGCATTAAGCAGCTTTAATCAGACCCAAGAGACCGTGTTCAAACCCTCTGTGTCCCTTTTGATGTGTGTACAATCCTTGTTACTCACAGAGTATATCACTGATATTCACTACAGACTAGACGATTAGTCTGGTGCTGCTAGTGTGACTAATAGGCAAACAAATATTGCTGCATTGCTAAGGTACACATACAGTATAGTCAGTGTGTTTGGGCCAAGGGCAAAACTTTGATTGTTGATTCATTTGCAGTGTAACACGTAATATTGATGAATGAGTCAGAACACAAGGCTGCCAGATTTTGATAACCTCCAATATGAAGTATGTTAAATTAATAAGACCAAGAAGGACAGGCTGACTTTAGCGCACTGTCCCTTTACTTTACATACAGCAGGCTGTTATTATAGCCCTTCGCCATGAAATGAGGATAAATCTGATTCATGGTTGCACTGTATTTTTTAATCTCTATTTACCCGGGACAGCTTTTACTAAATATAGATGTTTTTATGTTGCTGTTTCTCAGCAGTGCTCTTGGTCATTCAGTTACACAGAAACAAACCCAGCGGCTGCCTGGTACAAGCACAGACAGCCACTGAGCAGCTCCGATGAGGAATTTTTAGCAGTTAGTTGTTGCTCAAGGGCACCTTGACTGTAATTTTTGGGGTATGGGAGACCGTTGCTCACTTTTCCCGCTCAGGTTTTCACAGCAGGTTCTGGAAAAATGGAGTCGGTCACCTTCCACTGACAAACCCGTCTCCCTAACCTTCAGGCAACTGCCAACAAACACAGCGCACTGTTGATCACAAAGTGTACAGTTGCTGTTGACAGTGCGTCTTGCCTGTCTGGTCCGAGAGTGAGTCTGCTCGTATGATGTCATCGTGTCTCAGCGATAAACATGGAAACTCATTACTCCTGTGTGCTTTCACAACAAAGCTCTCCCACCTATCTACCTATCAGCCGACTGATAGCAAGAGTGGAAAAACTGATATCACCATACAGCAGTCCAGCCATTGTCTTCTTTCTATTAGATTTTTTTTTTTCACAAACTGGCAGTGGTGTTGGGCAGGGTATTGACTTTTCATCCTTTTTTATTGTGCACTTATTGGGATGCCCTTATTGGAAATGGTGGTCATTAACACAAGGCTTGTATTCACTGATAAGTGTCCACCATAAAATGAAACTAAAGAGTGATGGACGCAATCAAGAATTGACCCACCCATATTAATTAATCCATTTGTTTGCCAGAGGGCTTGTCTTAATCAGCGGAGGGGGACATTTATGCAGTAATAATTTGCAGTGTGTGTTAAGGATGCTCTGTAAGAACAGTATGTGTTGTCCATTTCCAGGAACTACCATGTGTTTTACTACCTGTTGTTGGGAGCTTCAGAGGAGGAGCGGAAGGAGTTCAAGTTGTTGCCGCCTGAAGACTACAACTACCTCAAGCAGGTGCTGACCCGCCCCCCGGCCACATGCAGTGGTTTACAATATATTGAACCGTGAATCTATATAGAATTCATAAACGCTGGAAAATGTCTGCTTGACTGCTGTATTTCGTCCTCTCTGCATGCTGACCAGCCTTCATACTTGATGTTCTCCTAATTTACTTTAATTCCATCCTCTTCGCTCTGTCTAACCGACCGCTGAATGACTTTCCAACAGTGTCCAGGACATATTTATCCTATTAATGAACCTTTGAAGTAGGGCTGGGCATTATATTACATCGGTATGGCGATATGAGACTGGATATCGTCTGGGATTTTGGATATCGTAATATTGTGATATGACATAGGTGTTGACCTTTCCTGGTTTTAAAGGCTGTATTAAAGTAAACGGATGCAATTTTCTCATCTTATTAGACAGCTGTAGCTCTTTGATTATTTGCCTCTTTCCCTCTGGTCATCATATCCACATTACTTATTGCTTATCTTGTGTGTAAATATTTTATGAAAGCACCAACTGTCATCCTGAAAATATAGTCACAATATCGATATCGAGGTATTCAGTCAAACATATCGTGGTATTTGATTTTGTCCTTATCGCCCAGCCCTACTTTGAAGTGCCATTGTTTATATTTACACAATATTCATGCTTGCATGTATTGATCAAGTTTGTACTCCATTGAGTCCATTGTTGTGTGCACCATGTGACCTTGAAAATAACACTGTCACTGACTGAGTGGACTTGGTGTCCAGAATGATCTTCATGCTGCTGAATAGGCCGCTGCATTTGCTCCCAGCTTCCTGCTTCCTGCCCATATGTGCGCTGCATATTAATGAAGATTTCTTTGTTTCCTCTCACTCTCTGCCCCCCCCCATCCCACCTCTTTTTTTCCCTTCTGCTCTCTTTCTGCATCCCTCTTTTTGTCCCGCTATATATTCATCACCTTGTGTAATTTGTCCCATTTTTCTCTCTGTGTGTGTCCTCTCTGCCCTACTTTATCTCACTTCCCTGTAATACATCTCCTCACTCCCCGACCCTGTTTCTCTTTCTAGGAAAACTTTAAAATAGAGGATGAGGAGGACTTGCGTCATGACTTTGAGAGACTGCAGCAAGCTATGGAGATGGTTGGCTTCCTCCCTGCCACCAAGAAACAGTGAGTGGACCAGTGCACATGTTCAGAATACAGTTTATATTGCAGGAAAGAGCCCGATATGAATCTCCTTGTGGAATGTCCTGGAATTGATTAAGTAGAGAGGAAATACAAAACCTGTTCTGCATGTTTCCAATCTGTACTTTACATTTAGCTTATTTTGGCCAGTTCTGACTTGTGATGAGAAATAATAATTATGAGAAAAAAGACCAAGAAATGGCCACATTTAATGGGACAGTATAGCAGTTTGTTCCAGTTAACACACACATCCTCTATACAGTGCTTCCATTCAGTTTAACACTCACTGAGCCTAAGAGCTGAATCAATAAAGGCCTTTTTGAATCCAGACATCATAGATGATGGGATTATCAAGTTAACTGAGGCATGATACATACAAAATAGACAATGAACAACACGTATAGCATGTATAGTCTCGGCATGTATCATATGACTGTATGATTGCTCTCTGTTTATGCATTAAACTTCTGTGTGTGTGTGTGTGTTTTACAGGATCTTCTCGGTGCTGTCAGCCATCTTGTATCTGGGCAACGTGACCTACAAGAAGAAGGCGACAGGCCGAGACGAGGGTCTGGACGTGGGACCCCCGGAGGTCCTGGCTACCCTCTCTGATCTGCTAAAGGTAACGTCTCCGTAGGTGTGTGTGTGTGTGTGTCTGGCTAGATGTGTGTGACTGTCTGCATTAACATGTGCGCGTTCCTTCGTAGGTCAAAGAGGAGCTGCTGGTGGAGGCACTGACGAAGAGGAAAACGGTGACAGTCAATGACAAGCTGATCCTCCCCTACAGCCACAGTGAGGTAGGCACCAGCCATTAAGCATCTCTCTGCAGCCTGTCATTACTACAAGTGATGGACTGCAGGCTAATTTGTGGCCTCTTGTCAGTCATGTCCTGTCTGCCGCTTCCTCTTTTTAGTTACCACACCTCTGTCTTTTTTTTTCCTGTCAGTACTAATGCTAAATTTTGTTTTTTCTGCCCTCTCCTTTAACTCTGTTTGTTTTTAACCATCTAATGTAGTCTCACATCACATAATCACACCTCAGCCTCTATTCTGTTCCTTGAAGTTTATCAGCACAAAAATGCATCATCTTCCCCTCTCTCTCTCTCTCCCCTCTCCTCTCCCATCAGGCGATCACAGCCAGAGACTCCATGGCCAAATCTCTGTACAGCGCCTTGTTCGACTGGATCGTCCTGCGCATCAATCACGCACTGCTCAACAAGAAAGACATGGAAGAATCTGTGCCGGTGAGGCCTGCAGACACACACACACACACATGCACAGATACATCCAGACACATGCAAGTGCACACTAAAGACTAAAAGGAATGTAAATTAGAGTTCAGCTGTCATGACCTACGTTGCTTGGTCTGCATGGAGCTGGTGTGCTGTGCAGGTGACTGTCTCCACAGGAATGATGCATGATTATCCCCATTCAAATGTAATAATGAATTAACTTAAATGATACACTATACGACACTGTAGATGGTTAAATGCTATAAATATTCCTGTTTTTTTCACATGCTTATTAGAGTTCAGCTAATGTTTAAAGCTCTGTCTGTTTTCCAGTGCTTGTCCATTGGTGTCTTGGACATATTTGGCTTCGAGGACTTTGAGACCAACAGCTTCGAGCAGTTCTGTATCAACTATGCAAATGAGCAGCTGCAGTATTACTTCAACCAGCACATCTTCAAACTGGAGCAGGTGAACTCTATCTCTCTTTTTATTTTCCCCCTGTTCCTTTGTCTGCCTTCCAAGTCTTCCACCATGATGGATTACTTTTATCAGCAGAGGATTTACAGCCGTGTGAATCTGACCTTTAATTCCACTTTCTCTTCTTTTCTTATGAAAATTACCAACATGATGAGTCATCCAAATAACCTTTAATGATTTCTACAGATAGCAACCACATTGTTTATTTCACTAGGCGCTGTACTAGTGAACAGCAGACATGCTAAAGTAAAGAAAAGCATTGCATTTTTGGCAACTTGCGTATTTTATATGTGGTGAACTTACTGATTTCATCTTCTGTCATCCAGTTTGTACACTGCAACATGTTTTTGGCATATACAGATAAAAACAAACAAACAAGAAATTGTCAGTTATATTTGCTTTTGGCCTAGTTTCTCATTTGATATTACACAGCTGGTTATAAAGCTTCAGATTGGCTGTGAACTTTTCACATTTCCTGCTTGACTGATCTGACTGATGAGCTGGTTTAACCAAACGCTCTGCCATGCTCCCATCCAGGAGGAGTACCAGGCAGAGGGAATCACCTGGCACAACATCGACTACACCGACAACGTGGGCTGTATCCACCTCATCAGCAAGAAACCCACTGGCCTGCTCTACCTGTTGGACGAGGAGAGCAAGTATGACCAGAGATAGATTTATGGTTTACACAATCTTGGTTTTTCATGGTGTCTCAGTGGTGGCAGCTTATTGGTAAAAGAATGACGGCAACACAGCGAGGGCCCTTCTCTGATGGAAACCAGCTGCTGTTGCGGCAAAAAAAAAAAAAATTTTAAAAAAAGGTTCCAAGGCTTGTCATATTTGGTTTGAATTGTTTTTATGTGTTTGTATGTTTTTTATTATTTTATGGCTGTAGGGAGAAAATGAAGTTTGTTCAACTAAAAATCTCTTACTTTCTTTCCCTTTCCTCTCATCTTTCTCTTTTTTTCCCTCTCCTCTCCTGTGCATCTCCTGCAGCTTTCCCCACGCCACAGATAAAACCTTACTAGCCAAATTCAAGCAGCAGCACCAGGGGAACAAATACTTTGTCCCCACACCAGTCATGGAGCCTGCCTTCGTCATTCAGCACTTTGCTGGGAAGGTCAAGTACCAAATCAAGGTGAGGAGCACAGACACTGAAAACGTTGTCTAGTGTGTTAAAGAACTTGTTCTGCTAATGCTGGGAGCAGAAACCAAGGAAAGGTCAAGCAATATGACAATACCTGATGCTAGCAAATGTAAATAAATTTGTGTGATCTGTGTGACCATAACAACCATTGGCTGGACCTTCCCCTGTCCTAAACAGAATTGCAAACAGAACCTATTCCTGTTTGCTTTTGTGGTAAGAGGTACTTTTTCTAATATACCTGGTATCTTTGATCTCATCAGGATTTCCGGGAGAAGAACACCGACCACATGCGTCCAGACATCGTGGCCTTGTTGCGGAGCAGCGACCGGGCCTACGTGCGGCAGCTCATCGGCATGGACCCGGTGGCCATGTTCCGCTGGGGCATCCTGCGTGCCACCATCAGAGGCATGGCTGCCTTCAACGAGGCTGGCCGCCGCTGGGCTGCCAAGACTGCAGGTACATTATCGCCGTAATGTTGTCAGTCATGACATTTGGGAAATAATTAACTTCAAAACACAACTTAATAAGTGACAGAAACTTGACCTTTTTAACGTCAGTTTGGCATATTTTGTTGTGACTGACACTTGCCAACACTATCTGAAATGTTCTGATTTTGTAACCCTGCATTGTGCTGTAAATATGAAACAGTGGCAAGAAAAAGTGTGAGTTAGTCAGTATTATTGTGCAGATGGTAATCATGCAACACATTGATACAGTTAGTTCATTCTAGAGAAGTAGCATAGTTATAAATCAGCTGTAGAAATTGACTGTCCAGTGTTAAAGAGAAGTAGCCTTGTTAGCTACCATAGCTGCCCAAGCCCACAATCCAAACGTGCAGCACATCCCACAACCTCACAGTATTACAGTTCTCACGTATTTCTGCTCTGTAATTAGTCTCTCAGATCAGGCCACTGAGGAATACGGAGGCCTGAAACGTGAGGCTTTAGGAGATTTTGAAACTTTCCCTGCAATTCTTAATCCTTCAGCCTATTTTTGGTGCTCTCAGACATTGCCCATTGACGTAAGAGCTATTTTAATGTGGATTAACAAGATTAAATAAAATTAAGACAAAAACCAAAACAACAAAATTACCAGAGTCATGCGACCATGGTCAGCGTTTTTTTTTTCTGTTAGAAATCCTGCTTTTCAGCTTTTGTGAATTATTTTAATATTCTTTGTGCTCTGTGTTTATGTTTTGTGTAGGTGTTGTTCGCCCGACCTCCAGGACGCCGTTAGGAGAGCTTCAGCGGTCCAATGCCCCAGTGGAAAGAATGTACAAGTAAGAACACACACACACACACACTTTCTGGTTGAGGGAAACTATGACACTGGCTGGATTGCAAAGAATGAAACCGATACAATATATAGTACATATAGTATCTCTATGTATATAGTACCAGTAATGGAATATGGAATTTGTTCTTCTCACTTCATGTTTGTTGTCTTTGCACTGGTCACATAACCGTCAGATGTGTTTCCCCTGCAGGCAAACTGCAGCAGGGTTTTTTTGAGATCGCTATCTGTCTTCCACAGTATCTGTGGAGATGGAGCCAGAGAGACGCTCCTCCTCTCTGATGTTAATAACTCTACGACTTTGCACTGACATGACATGGAAACCAATCATTTTAGCCGGGTTTAACGAACATTCAGTTTTCATCCAGTTGCAATCTTTCTATCATTTATACACTATAGTGGCACTATTCTATGTCTTCCCTGACTGATGCTCCACCCTGGGTGAATTGTTTTGAGTGGTTGGTGGACTGTGGGCCTCTGCATTGACCCTGTGGTTACTGGATGAGATGATGAAGGATTGGACTGCCAGACATCTAAAGGCTGCTCAGTAGAGTGTAGCTGAATCAAATCTATAAACGCCTCCCTGAGTCCTGGCATCACCCTGACGGTCCAGTCCTCCCTCACCTCATCTCATCTCATCTTGGTCGCCCATATCCTTTGTCCTTCTCCGCCTTTCGGTGACCCCAGTGTGTACGGTTCTCTCCTCTCCCTTTCCCCTCCACAGACGAGCCTCTGTGCTCGATTTCTACTTTGATCACTCAGAGGAGCGCCCTCTAGAGGCCTTTGAAGACATCTTTGCTAGCTATGAGAGTAAGAAGTAAGTGAACTGGAGGACAGGAGAAAGGAATGGAGGGATGAGGCCAAGCAGGAAGGGAAGTGTGTTTTGATTGGGATAGTAAACAATGGTTGGTTCTTCATTCTGAGTTTGCTCCTATCTAAAAATTAGTGCATTATCATTTTTGGCGGAAAGCAGTGGAACAGGAATTGATAGTTCTATTCATATCAAATTTCAAATGAAGTTTGCAATGGTTGTTTTAACACAGCAGGTCTAGGTTCTCAGAATTTGCAATACACACTTCTCTAAATGCAAAAATCAGCAGTCAGTCAAGAGTCTTCTAGCAGGATGTTCAGTGGAACAGTAAAATGCAGAATTGCAGAGCTATGCTTAGATTTGCATTTAGTCTTTTGCCTCACTGTAATACCTGTCTTTTTCTATAGCGGGGTTAATCTCCTTCCTTCTTCAAGTTTATTATTCTTGCTATAGAACACAGGGAGGTGTTTGTATTGGCTTACTCTGATTAGCCACCCGGATTACGGACCATGAACCACGGAGGGCTGGAAATAGACACAAATATATACACATAAAAAGGCCCCTAGTCAAATAGACAAGGAGGATCGAGGGAGCTCTCTCAGAATGGAACTAAGCCGTGAAGAATATTTTTGCAAAGTTGGGCCTTCTGAACCATGGCCTCATATCTCCTGTTTTCAGATCTGAAATCACTGAGCTGTTTTTATTACCACAGAAAAATATCCTCTGTAGAGCTTAGAGGAAAAATCATGCAGTGCCTTTCAGATCTGCAGTCACTGAGGTGCAGAGGTCAGTTCATGTATGTTATTCCCATTCCTTCCCTGCCTGGCCTCCCGTGTGTCGATGGTCAGTCGTGGGTAAGTATAGACCAGTATTGCATGGACTAGCTCTGAGATGTGCAGAAGGCTCCGTATTAACCTCACCAGTCCCGGTCTCCAGAGTAACACCAGGGATTGCAATTTCCAATAACACCGGCCCCTGTTAAAGGAGCACAAACCCACCAGCCTCACCAGTAACAGCCAACAGTCACACAGCCAGTAACAGCCCCAGCATGGAGACAGATGGCCAGCCTCACTGAGCCTCAGCTCAGCTCTGCATGTTCACCACAACAATGGCAGCAATATGGGTGTGAATACATCGCCATGCACCAATCTCTCTTTCTGTGTGTGTGTGTGTGTGTTTCCCTTTCTATTCTTAGAGGATAAGGCAGCATGGTTGGGTGGTCTAGTGTGTCTTGTGGTTTCTTATGAATATAAACGTGAACTGTGGAAGAATACATTATGTGGGTTATTCTTCACGGATGAGCAGAGTGTGACAGTAGAAGTTCCCCTTGATATCAGACTCCCAACCATTCTGTAGTGTGTGTCCCTCTCTTGGGTGACAGTGGTGGTGGTGTGTTTTCTTCTGAGGTGTCCTAACAGTGGTGTTCTTTCCTGCCCTGCCCTACGTTTTTCTTTTTTCCCCCCTCCTTCCCCCCCTCCTTTTGTTATATTTCCAACCCTTCTCCTGGTCCTCCCCTCCCCTCTCCTCTCCTGTTGTCCATACGCATGCCCTCTCCATGCTGGGTGTGTGTATGCGTGTGTGTGATCAGGGACATGCATGCACAGATCATCAGCTCCATTAAGGACTTGCAGCTGGACGGTGAGGACCCTCGCAAGCTACTGCAGTCCTGGGGTCGCCTCCGCTTCCCACGTCATGTCCTCCAGTGAGTCTGCAGACAGACTTGGCATCACCCGCTTTCCAGATCAATCCGCTCTAGTCGAGCCTGTCAACTCCAGACCTAGTCTAGCTTGGCTTTCTTGGAACAACATAGACTACCCTGTCCTCATTTTGACCTGCCCGGCTCTGCTCAGCCTGGAAGATCAGACCAGTTACTCAGTTTTCCCACTAGGAACATTAAAGTTTTACCTAATTTAATCTAGCATAATCTAATAAAAACTTCAAGCACACCACTGCTCAGACAGCAGCCAAATGAAGACACACATGCTCACTAATAGCCCACTAATGACTTGTAACCACACCTTAATGTCAATTAGATATCTCCCAGTACCTTGGCCTGGCTGATACAGTATATCAAGACTTTTGACACTGGTACACAGTGACACAAAACTGATCGATGTATGCATTTTATATAGTAAAATAAATCAGACACTAGGCCTATAATCAGAGTGCTGAATAAATAATTTCTGGGCTGCCTGTGTTCTTTTTTTAAGTCCTTTTTGCAGTTCAATACTGTAGATCAGTTGCTGATTATCATATCGGTGATCAGTTTCCCTTGCTTGCTAGGTCAACCTTTCAATGTTAATTGAGAACAGAGGGATCCAGATTATATCCAGGATGTAGAAAGCAGCAGCGCAGTGGTGATAGATACAGAGTAAGAAGTGCAGCTAAGCCCCAAAATGTAGAAACTGATTCCGTCCCGTCAGTGGGATTTTCTTTAGCATGTGTATCATTGCTGGTGTTTTTCGTTTTGTAGATAGTGAGATACTGCCATAAAGGGTATTAAATTATTAGCTGTTTGTAAATATCTGGTCTTCTTGATGCCTGAAGATATATTTGCTGGAATGCATCTGTGAACTTCTGCATGAACAAAGTAGTGATTAGAGGAATGAGCTGGCATGTGAGGTCTTTCAGAGCATCTGTGAAAATATGTAATGTCAGTGGCTGCACAGCATGTCACGGTTTACAGCAAATCCTGCAAGCTGACACTTGGCAATAGTGGCAATGTAGACCCAACTTAAATTTAGGGCCCTATAGCAGCAGTGAAAGCAAAGCGCATGGACCAGGAGTTTCATCCTCGTGTGGGGATTCTCTGCTGGGCTCACTGTTTAGATTCTCCATCCCATCTCCCTACATCCCACCGTACCTCCTCCTCTCCTTCATCCTCCCACCTCTTCCTCATTCAAGCCTTGCCTCTACTCATCATTCATCCCGTCATCCAGGTGCAACCCTCGATCCATTCACTGACTGACAGCGCATGAAGAAGACTCACCGACCATACTAATCCTGCTCCACTCGCTCCCTCCCCTCCACACCTCCATCCGCCTGCCTCAGACATTCAGTGCTCTAACTCACCCTTTCCTCTTCTCTTGTTTCTTCTCCACAGGAAAAACAAAAGCACCAAACAGAAGCAGATCATCCCTAAGGTAAAACTCAAAGACATGAGCAGTCACTTCAGAGACAGATAAAAAGAAGATGATCTAACCTTACAGTTTAAGTGAATTTATGGCAAATTAACCATAATAAAATGAATTATACAATTGCGGCTATTTTAAAGTAGGTACGATTTTATATTCCTTAATAATGTTCTTTTTTTTACTGTTAACTTATTTAGGACCTTAATCATCTATTGCACATTGAGTGTCATATAAAGTGGTATTGAAAGACAAAATTACTCTGTTAATTTATTCTGTTACTGTGCAGAATTTGCTGGACTCTCAGTCTCTTAAGTTCATTGTTGGCTTGACGCTACATGATCGCACTACCAAGTCTCTGCTCCACCTGCACAAGAAGAAAAAGCCCCCGAGTATCAGTGCACAGTTTCAGGTAACATCACAGATGAGACCCAACAATATGCATAGTACATAAACTTGACATTTACATTTTCACAAAACGTTTTTTTTTTTTGTTTTGTTTTGTTTTGTTTTATTCAGACTTCTCTGACCAAGCTGCTAGAGACTCTGGGCAGAGCGGAGCCTTTCTTCATTCGCTGTATCCGCTCCAATGCTGAGAAGGTAAGGGTCTGTCAGTGCCTTCTGGGTAATTGGTTGATTAATATGTACTTTTACAATTTTTAATATTGATAACCATTTTAAGGCATCATGAGATGTCAAAAGGCATCAGAAACGTCCGTTTTCTTCCAATTTATGTGCGCTTTATTGTGGAATCACCTGAGCATGCTCTAAATTTTAATTAGGGGAAATTTCAAAATATCCTGCCATTATTATTGATAAAGAATATCTTGAACACAATTGCCAACAATGTTGGTGATGTCAGGCATTATCAGTTGTTTAATAGATGGCTAATAGAGCTGTTTGCTGTCTGTGTTCTTGTATATGAGCAGAGGGAGATGTATCTGGACGAGTCCTTGGTGTTTCAGCAGCTGCGCTACACAGGAATGCTGGAGACTGTGCGCATCAGGAGGTCAGGCTACGGGGCCAAATATACTTTCCAGGTACTGGAGACCTACTCCTTATTTAGACTGACAGACCATGTAATAAAATTATATTGTGTATCAACATATAATCAGATCTACTCCATATCAGTGTCTTAGTTGACATTGAAGTTGCTTTCCATAAAATGCTTAATGTTGAGTTTCATCATTCTTTTCTACCACATTACTCCTTCTTTAAACAGTCTGTTCAGTCAGTTTTTAATGGCTGTCTTGTCCCTACAGGAGTTCATAGAGCAGTTCAGGGTGCTGCTGCCAAAGGATGCCTCATCCTCTAAAGAGGTGATTGCAGTGCTGTTTGAGAGGATGGGCCTTGATCCCACCACCTACCAGATAGGCAAAACTAAGGTAAGCCAACAACTTCTTTTTATTGCTCCTGACATTTATAGTTTTGGTACATTAGACAAACCCCATTCTGTGGACAGCAGTCTGAGAATGTATTCCAAGCAGCTGAGTCCTGATTTGTCCACAACTTTGAGCCTTAAGTAGTAGTTCTTTCCAAAAATGTAGCAGAGGTTTGCAGATAATATTTAGAAAGTCCCTGCACGTGAGATATGTTCTCTGGATGTCCCTTGTCAAGCATGTTTTTTTACCTTGTGCCCAGGTCTACCTGAAGGAGCTGGAGCGGCAGCAGCTGCAGGACACGCTGCACAAGGATGTGATGCGTAAGATCATCTTCCTACAGCGCTGGTTCAGAGCTCGCCTGCAAAGGAAAGAGTTCCTGGACATGAGACAGGCAGCCATCTTGATCCAGGTAACCACAGATATAACACCGGATCTTCAGGCCATCAGTGCATTGACTTTTTCCTATGATTCATTTTTAATGTTTACATGAGAATTTAACTGTATTTTCCATCATCACTTTCTGCCCTCTTTCCTCTCCTCCCTCTTAGCGTTCATGGCGCAGGTACTGCAAAGAGAAACGAAGGCGACAAGCAGCCACCCTGATCCAGGCTGCGTTGAGGGGGTACCAGCAGAGAACCAAGTACCTCCGCAATAAGCAGGACATTACCAAAATACAAGCCCTGGTCAGAGGACACTCTGCACGCAGGAGGTAACAGCACTAAGACACTCACTCAGACTTTGTTTGACTCTGTAGTTGTTGTACATGGCAATTGACATAATGTTAGAAGTCCAATCAGGGACATCTACAGATCAGATGGACCACTGATGGTCTTGAAATGCTGTCTTCTCTTCTTACAATGAAATTGTAACCGTATCTTACAATTATGTTTTGTTTTTTACAGGTGCCAATCCATACGTGAGGAGAAAAGGAGGAAAGAGGAGGAGGAAGAAGAGGCTCGGAAGAGGGCAGAAAAGGAGGAGGCTAGGAGGAGAGCCGAAGAGGAAGAAGCCAGGAGGAGGGCAGAAGAGGAAGAGGCAGCCAGGTTAGCGAGAGAGGCTGAAGCTGCCAGACTTGCTAGAGAGGCTGAAGAAGAGGCGGCAAGGAAACTGAGAGAGGAAGAGGAGGAAAGACTCAGGCAGGAGGAGGAGGAAAGGAAAGCGAGGGAGGAGGAGGAGGAAGATGCGGCAAAGCAGGCAGACGGCATCGATGTGGTGCCTCAAACAAGGGATGACCCAGACATAGAGTTAGTCACGGAGGAGACGCTGGATGAAAGCCAGCAGGACAACTTGCCTGTCCAGGAGGGAGAGGAGGACGGAGAGGCTGCTGCACGCTTTCAGACAGAAGAGGAGCCGGGGAAGGAGGAAGAGCTGGAGGAGGAAGATGAAGGACTTGGGGAGGAGGAAGAGTGTGGTGCACCTTCATCTCCCAGGTCTGATTTGGAGGCCAACGGTACCCTGGCTGAGGCCGGACCCCAGCTGGATGAAGACGAAGAGGATGAGGATTTGGAGAACCAGACACTAGAGCAGGCGGATTCAAAATGTGTGGAGTCGGAGAAGCCCAGTGTCAGGGCGACCTCTGAAGCAGATGAACCCCAGTCTCAAGATAAGAGCGTAGATGCTGTGCCTCCCATCACGAGGCCTGCACCTTCTGAGCAGAAGAGAGTGCGACCTCCCCCTGCCCACAAGGGCCAGACCTCCAGGAGCCAGGAGAAGAGGGAGCAGAGGAGACGGAGAGGGCTTGAGCACAACCAGAGAGAGACTGAACGAGCCGCCTCTACCTCAGCCACCAACAAGGGCGAAACCTCCCCGCCGAAGGGCAAAAACCAGGAGGCTGCCAAGCTTAAAGAGCGGGGGGACAGCAAGGAGCTTGACCAGTACACCTTTGTGGCCTGGAAGATGAGGGATGACAAAGGAGGGAAGAAGGAGGTTAAAACTTCTCCTCCTCCTTCCTCTGCTGGCCCCGTTCGTCCATCTACGTTGTCCCTGCAGCCCTCTGACTCTGTGCCTGATAGGAACGGCCACGGTGAGGGCAGTGGGGCCGTAAACCTGCAGCGCCGTCCTGGGGGCATAAAGGAGAAGCCAGAGAAGTGGAAGGGGAGGAGGAGTGAAGGAGGACAGTCTGAGAACACCAGCCCTCCTCCGCCTCTCAGCAGGGAGGAGAGGAGGAAAAAACATGCACAGTACGTCTTCTCCTCTCATATTCTCACATGTACCCTCAAAACAGTTATTCTCTTTTTTTTTTTTTTTTTTTGTGAATTCATATGGATGTCAACCCTGTGTCTGTCCTTCCATCTGCAGGAGTCAGTCATCCTCACTGGACAGTTTGTCTCCATCTTTTGAAGGAGCTGGTGCTGTTTCAGCCAGAGAGGTAATATATCTATCGATGTAATGGGCCATTTTGTGTTTTATAAGTTCAGGTGTAAACTTCAGGCAGTTGAAAGTGTACAATACAAAACTCTGTTGAAACTAGTCTCTCTTCTTCTGCAACCTTACAGTCAGTATTCATTCTCCTGTTTTCTGTTCTGCAGATACTTTCTCCATCAGAAAGCTATCCTGATGGCTCAAAGGGAAGTTCCTTCAGAAGGAAACACCAAGATGGCTCCGGTTACCAGGACTCAGTCCACACCGTCCCATCCACACCAGAGAAGTAGGCTGCTGCACTGCACGGGACTGTCATGGCTTATAGCAGGGTTGTTGCATAAAATAGAAAAAAAAAGAACAGCTTCAATTGTCACATGTTCATCAGTATTTTGGCCAATTTATTATTTCAGAATTGGGGTCAACTACACTATACTCTGGTTAAACCATTAATCAGTGTAGATACGTAATATAATACACTGCTGGATTAGGAGGAAAACCTCTTCACAGTAAACCACTCAAAGTTGCATCTTTACCCACTAGGAGGTCTTTCTCAGCCAGATGCCTCATGGGAAAACACTTTGTCTTGTGTAATCAAACTGTCCCTGGCTCCCTCATGTGGCGTTACACACATACGGTCTTCCTTAACCATATATAGATACACAGACAGTTTGTTATGGGAAAGAGACACGATTGCGGAAATTCCTGATAACTGAATTTACTCTGAATGGATTGGCTTTCATGCCAGAAACGGATCGCCTGAGGTTCGCTCACAGCGCCAAAGATTTATCAGATGGAGGGTCCGGTGGATTGCTTTGTTTTTAATTTGTGTTGTTGCTATGGTGATGCTGTTGGAGCAGAGTTTGAATATGTGGCACTGAAAAGAGACTCTGTTTAGAATAATACACTCTTAATAGAATTCTCAGAATTGGCGACTTTCTTAATTATTTAGTCATATTATCTGTTTTGTCTTACTTATCAAGAAGAAATACCATGTTTCATACAGATGTCTTATCAGGAATACAAAAGCAATGTAGCCTACTGTTAGAAAAGACTGGAAGTTGTAAGTCCACCATGAAGAAACAGAAGAATCTCATCCCTGCACATAGCTTCAGCACACATCCATGAATATAATTACTCTGAAGTGTTACACTTGCACTATATTTTACCTTGACTGGGTGTATAAATATTCTTAATACCTTGTTATGTTGGTGTGCCTTGTAGGTCATCAGGTTTCCTAAGCAAGATCTTGAAGAAGCGACCCCATAAAGAGGCCCAGACTCCAGACGATGGAGATCTGACCTTCGCTCAGGCCCTCAGCGAGAAGCCACCAGGAGGGGAAGGTAATTCATAAAAGAGGAAACTGATCAGGCTTCAATATAAACTGTCCTTGTCAAATGCCCTTGATATGTACACGTAGTAGAGAGTGAGGACACATTGTTTGCCAAAATGCCAGCCTGTGTCATTCACTGTCCTTGAGTCATTCCTGTTACAGCATGTTGACAGTGCTGCGAGTAATTAGAGAAGAGAATGGCTGGTCCCCTCCATTTAAGCCCTTCCAAATTAAGACTTTGTTAAAGTGACTCATGCAGTATTTATGCTAGTGTCCCGTCCACCCCAGAGTCACAGGAGTGTTGCTCATGTTAGTCAGTGTTTAGCCTTCAGCAAACTGCCTCACTACATGTGCAGGGCCGCTGCTGCAGTCCTCCTCCGTCATACTTCCTGGAGTGAGACGTGGAAAGAAAACACAGGTGTATTATTATTATTCCAGAGGCTTAACTCATCACACTGTTTGCTTTCTGGGTAAATAGTGGCCCGTGTAGGATCTCCCTCAGTGCTAGCAGAGAAATTTCACTCAGGATTATGATTCATCTGCGCTGCTGTATATTCTGCGCTGGTGGTTTGAGCTCAGTTTGACAGAAGAAGTAGAAAAGTAATGAATAAAAATGCTGAATTAATCAGAACCATTTAGAGTTTGCAGCAGGCTTTTCCCCCTGCGGTTGATTTAATTTTGTGATAGTGAAAACTTAGGAAAAAATTCTCTTTTTCCCTTTCAGCCCCGCTAGTTGGACACCCTTCTCGCTCCCTTTCCCAGCCCCTCAGCGACCGCTCCGGAAAAGGCCTGAGCCGCAACCCCACCATAAAGATTAGCCGTGCCACAAGGGTGTCTGAGCAGTGGAACGCCTCGTTGGACCGAGAGATCACCAACGCCAATGAGCTGCGGCACCTAGATGAGTTTCTAGGCAACCAGGTATATTTTAGGGGGCAGTACACTCATAACAGAAAAGAATTCAGACAACTAGAGACAAAAGGACATTTTTGTGGAAGAAAAACAAAGTGCGGCAGTGGCTTTGGGCTCCGTGCTGCACAGGCCTGCTGACCGAAGTAGTCTAAACTCCGGTGCACGACCATCTGCAATTCATATAAAATACCACATGATTGGAGGTGATTCCTTGATGTCTCCATTCCCTTTTCCAGCTCATTTCCCTTGTTTACATTTCTGTAGCAACGTCAAATTTTTAACGCCTCCAAAATCAGTGGTTTTGAGGTTAGGCTTGCTGAGCTGATTAGTAGATCGCACCTTTATGAACAATCCAATAGTTTCTAAATCATATTCCCTTTGTAACCTTTGTTGTTCTCCCTCAAGAAATTAATAGGACTTTTACTGTGTCGGAAAAATTAACATCCCTTAGTTGTGTTTCTGTCCTCTTATTCAAAACTTCTCACGTTGGAACAGTTGTGAGAATGTGAGTTTTAGTAATGGACCTTTGCTTCGCTGTTATCTCTGCAGGTAAATGATTTCCGCTCCAGGGGGAAACAGCTGTCAGCCACTGAAGCCATCTTTGTAACAGCCACCATGCAGTTCAGAGAGACTATCAAAGCTATGTATTCTCTCCCTGTGAGTCCAACCCCCGACACAGACACACACAAATAAGCTCACTCAGTCACATAGATCCAATTTCCACCGTCGTTTTTTTGCTTCCTCTTCCTTATTTCTCTTCCGCTCCACTAATCTTTAACAGAAACCCACTACTGGCTACAAAGGCCTGATGAAAGGCTACCAGAACAAGGTGATCCACTTGGCAGGGGACAAGCAGAAAGGAGAGGTGCAGCTTGTGGTCAACTTGTTCCAGTCGGTGCTGGACGGCTTCATCAGAGGAGAGATGAAGAAGGAGGAAGCCGAGCCCTCCAAGGTAAAACAACACAGCGATACTCTCACAGAGATTCATAATCTCTTGTTAGCCTGTACATGAATAAAATAATGTATTCATTTTTGTGCTCCATATCTGTATTTCAGCCTACTAAAGCTAGAAAGAAGAGGCGGAAAAAAGATAAGAGTGTAAGTATGCAGGGTTGAAACGCACTTTGAGTGTAGCCATATTTTTTTTATTTAGGAATACAAGTGACAGAATGGCAGTTTAATATAGATTGAGGTTTGTAATTTATTGACTAATGTTTCTAGATGGAGAGTCCGCTGGACCACGTGTTCAACAACTATCAGGTCAACATCATGCAGTCGTGTGATCAGTGCAGCTCCTACATCTGGGGCATGGAGAAGGCCTACATGTGTAGCTGTGAGTTTACCTGTTTTGCATTTGTGTCCAAATACTTAAAAAGAAACCATGCAGCACACTGTAAACCATATACATTCTTAAATCCATGAGTTCCTTGTATTGATTCAGCCCTTTTTTAACACATCTGACTTCATTTTCCAGACTGCAAGATGGTGTGCCACAAGAAGTGTCTCTGCAAAATAGTCACTGACTGCTCCACCTTCTGTGCCAAAAAGGTACATGTTTATTATATAGCATTAATGAGATGCTTGTTTATGGTGTAACTTACATAAGATTTGAACATACAGCTAGTTTAGGAGGAGGTTGGGCATTTATCTGTTGTACTGCTTTAAGGTATTGTCGGAGTGTCAGTATTCGCATTGTTGCAGCAAATGCATGGCTCTGACAGATAACATAGATGCTGATAGAACAGATCCACCTCTGATTTCCTGCTGCTGCTCTCTGGCTCAATCCTCAGAGTGATGAAGAGTCCGGCGGGCAGCACTTCGGCGTGCGCGTGTGCCACCTGATCAGCGATAAGAACCCCGTGCCCATGGTGCTGGAAATGATGCTGGAGCACGTGGAGATGAACGGCCTCTACACCGAGGGCATCTACCGCAAGTCTGGCTCGGCCAACCGCATGAAAGAGCTGCACCAGAGACTGGAGACTGGTTAGTATGATCTGCATAACACTGGCATCTTGCTCACAGTGTACCCCAGAAATACACTGTTTTTGTTTATCAGGATTTATTAGGGTTTTTTCATTATTTTTTATGTTGATGATATATTGTTTTTGTATTCTTTAGACCCCCATTTGGTATGCCTGGAAGACTACCCCATCCACACAGTTACAGGCCTGGTGAAACAGTGGCTAAGGGAGCTGCCAGACCCCCTCATGACCTTCATACATTACAATGACTTCCTGCGAGCTGTGGGTAAGGACACCGTTCCCCAGTAGAGGGCAGCATTCAACAACCCAGATCAACTGCTGGGCTTTTCTGTTGAGAAATTGCATTTCCTGCATCTGCCTCTCCATAGTAAATTATAATCTATTTTCTTTTTCTCATCTGTAGAGCTGCCAGAGAAGCAGGAGCAGCTTCAGGCCATCTACAAGGTGCTGGAGGAGCTTCCTACTGCAAACTTCAACACGTTGGAGAGACTCATCTTCCACCTCGTACGGTAGGGATTCCCTTATTGTGGTTCATTCTGCCAGGGTTAGTAGTTCAATTCCCACCAAGATTGCCCCTCCTGAAAATGGATGCACTTAAGGTACTATATAATATTAGGATTAAAATTGTCCACCAAATGGCATAGTGATATTTTTTTTTGAACATGTTTATTTACTAAGTAGTATGAATATGAACTTTCCATTTTCCTTCAGGTATTAGGTCATGACTTGGCTGACTCTAAATATCCCAGAATTATAAATGGTTAGCCTCAGAGTACAAACAACCCTCTGGTATGATAAGTATAGTGGATCCTAGCTCCTGTCTCCCTTGCATCTTAACATCTGTTTGGTTCTGGTTATTGTCCTGCAGGGTGTCTAAAGAGGAGGCCCACAACCGCATGTCTCCTAACTCCTTGGCGATAGTGTTTGCCCCTTGTATCCTGCGGTGCCCTGACAGCGCAGACCCACTGCTCAGCATGAAGGATGTAGCCAAGACCACCATGTAAGACTGCAGCGATGTGGAAGACTCCATTAATGTTTAGTTCTTATAGAAATGCAAAAATTACCGCATTGTTTTTTTTTGTTTTGTTTGTTTGAGATATTTAGCATGTTCTTTTTTAATGACTTTGACACTGTGACCTGAGGTATTCTCTTCCCCTGATCTCTCTGTAGGTGTGTAGAGATGCTGATCAATGAGCAAATCAGGCGCTACAATGAGAAGATGGATGAGATCGAGCAGTTGGAGTATGCTGAGGCTCTGGCTGTCAACCAGCTCAAACTCAAGAGACAGAACACGGTGAGCAAGAGAAACTCAACCTGCTCTGGTGTGGCCTTGTTCTCTTTAGTGCGGTCTGTTTATTACGGCAACAGTTAACAAGTTTTACATTAGTGTTCAGCACAAACTCATGAGGATATAAAGGAAAGGAATTTCATTATAATCATAAAAGGTTTATTAAGGTGTATATTAAACCAAACTTTTCGAGTTAGATCAGTTAAATCACATGGCAACCCCATTATCAGATATTATTGTTCTCCGTGTTATATGGGTAACATGGCCAATGTTCCTTGTCTCTCTTTAGCACTGCTGGCATTTACCTCTCAGGTTCTCAGCTCCTTACAAAGGAGTGGTGGTATGTATCATAAAGCCTCAAGCTCTCCTGGTAGTTCTAGTAGATGTAGATCTATGTGTGCCATGCTCGAACGTCTGTGCATGGCATGTTAGACGTGGGTGACCTTCCTGCTGTTCTCTCCTCCCTTATTCTTTTTTTCTCCCATTATTCTTACTAACTGGTATTGCATTGCATGGTTCTGTTTTTAGTTTGGTTTAGATTCCACTTGTGATGTGAAGGATGACTCTGTTGTTTTTACTTTTATTCTTGTTCTTCCTCATGGCAGGACAAGACGGCTCTGGGTTGGTGTCCTAGGGATTTTGTAGTTGTTTTGACTCTATGAAAGGCAGTATCCTGTGAATAGCCTGGCTTTCAAACCATCAGCTTGAAGAAGATTCTAATGTGATCATAACTCACAGACATAAAGAGAAACGTTTTATGGAAAAATGACCATAAAGCTGTGAAAGTCATGTTATTTACAGAAGATGTCTGCTGTTGAATCTTAGGGTCTTTTTGGATTGTGGTGATGCGTTTAACTTTTGTCTTAGTTCTGAAATGGCCTATCGTATGATATACAGAGCCCTTGGTTTGCCTGTGTAAGCCACTGCATCAGTACTTTTTTGAATGGCTGGATGTTCATGATTGTTTTCATTAGTTTATTTTGTTTCACTGGATCTACCCTCCTTCTCCTCAAGTTATTCTGTTTCACAGAAGGGCTGCAAGAATGATGTGCAGTTGCATGACTTGCCACCATCATTGTTTTAGTCCTTGGCACCATCCACCCTCCTCTCCCTTCCTTTCCCTTCTCTTCACTAACAAATATGGTACAAATTTCAGTTCTGGGTCAAAACCATATTTGATGTCTTTCATAATTAATGGACATTTCTGCAACTGCTGTACGAGTCACCAGTCCAGCAATGCAGTCACACCAAGTGTTCTGCCAAAGAACACTTACAGTACTTTGACCCGACACTGAGTTGTTCAGTGTGCTGGTGTGTGATGGGTTTGTCTGTCTATGCAGGTGCATGAGAAGGCCAGTTCTGACCTAAGTGTGGTGCCAGAGAACGAGCCTCTGGACTCGGACACAGAGGCTGAGAAGAACCTGGTGGAACGCATCAAGTCCATCAAACAGGAGAAGTGAGGAGGCTTTCTTTAATCCTTTCTGCTGTTCTCACACCATATTTTACTCTCTGTTCTCCCTTGTCTAACTTTCTTGGCCAGTCTCTTGCTCTCTCTCCCCTCATTTCTGATATCCTTGTCCTGTGCTTCCCTCCAGAGAGGACCTGGCCTGCCGCCTGCCGGAGCTGGAGCAGCCAGGCTCAGACCAGGAGAACTTGGACTCCGAAGCCTCGCTGAGCTCTGAGAGCCTCCTGGATGAGCAGCAGCGCTCCTCCGCCCACGGCTCCGAGCCCGAAGGTCAGTATTAAGGTACAGTCCGGCCTTTCCTTCCTTCTAGCTGTTTCTCTCACTCACCTCCGGGGTTCTGACAAGTCCATGGGGCCGCTGGGTTGGGCCCTTCCTGTCTTTTGTGGTGCAGGTCTGGACCAGTGATGGTGATGGGGGCGGTGCCGTCTGCTCTGTAGCAAAGCAGGTTGGAGGAACAGTGACCGTGTGTGTGTGTGTGTGTCTTTCTCTGTGTACCGGTGCATGTGCATCTCCACACCTGTGTATGCATGTAAATATGTATTTGTATGGCACAGTAGCATGCTGATACCAAAGGGAAATAATTGAGCATTTGGCACACCATAGCAAATCAAGTTGTGCCATTGTGCCTCACCGAACACGGTAGCTAATACGTTTGCATGATCTTCCATCGGTCTTCACCCTCTCAGGATGGCTCTGTTTAACTCTCACAAGTGTTCCATTAGGAGCAGAATGCATGTATTTGCCCCTTCCTCAGACTCTGACTCCTCTCCCCCTCTCTTCCAGGACGAGGTGGCCCCCAGCCGAGGAGACAAAAGCCCGCCTGCCCTCCCAAACCATCAGACCTGGCCCTGCGACCCAAAGCCCCTGGTGGGCGTTTCTTTCTGCCAAACCTCAGCCTTGCTAGCTCCTCCTCCTCTGTGTCAAGCTGCGCTTCTTCCACCTCCGTATCCTCCAGCAGCTCCTCCCGGCATCAGTTGCAGCGCCGTAACCCCATCATCCCAGGCACGGTCAGGCTCCCCCCAGGCGTCCAGCCCCCGTCTGCAGCCCCAGACACGGCTCACTCCCTCACCCCTCCTGGCAGTCGAGCGTTTAAACATCTGATCAGGAAACGAGAGCAGCCCGGCCGCCGTAAAGACAGCACTCAGTCCCTGTACATTGATGGCCCAGACTGTGACCTGCTGTTGCCTTTTTCCTCCTGCCCTCCCTCCGCTGCCTCCTCCTCCTCCTCCATCTCCATGGTTACGTCCTCTCCTGAGCACCAGCAACCCCAGACACAAACCTCGCCTACATCAGGCCAGAGACGCTTTTCTGACCCAGACATACCTTATATGGACAGTGAAGTCTGACCAGGGCAGAATAGAGAAGATAGAGACATGAAGAGGATGATGGGCCGCAGTCTCCCGGTAGATGACCCAGTAGAGAAGGAACCACAGTATAAATGGCATACTTAGCTATCCTAGATTACAAGAGAAGTAGGTGGCTAGTTGTGAGCCATGAGAGGACAGGAATTAAGAACCACAGCAGAGGAACGTAACCCATAGAAATGAATGGACATGAGAGAGTGTGATGAAATGTGCAGCCTCTATAGTGGGCCAGCACTGCAGAACAGGGGAGAGATGAACTGGAGGCTGTTACATTTGCTGTTGTCATGGGAACTAATCAAAGGACTGTCTAAAGTTTTGTTGTCCTATATGACAGTGAACATAACTGGACATGATGTCGCCAAGCACTTTTTCTATCGTTATTAATATATTGTGGTCACTGTTGATAAAATCAAATGTGGACATGGGCTGTGTTTTGAGTGGCCTCATGATGGACCTGATGGACCAGCGTTTGTTTTCTCTGTTTTTGTTTTGTTTTTTGTTTTGTTTTTTAAACCCATTTGTGCTAATTCAAGGAAATATTGCAGGTTCCATTTGCACCTTTCCATTCCTTAGTTTTTCTAACGAGCAAGTCAAACCAGCATGCTTGCTGAAATGTTAACTAGTGCCTTGATTTTGTACTGTAAGTTGGCAGT
>OMKZ01020729.1:0-16098 GCA_900302535.1 Neoniphon sammara | reverse complement strand
GAAAATATGGGTTGTGCATTATTTTATACACATTTCCCTGTAATTCAGCCTTTGGAAACCTTGGGCTCTCCACTAGAATTTAAAACAAAGTTCCACGGGTTTGAGCAAAGCTCAGCCGCGCGGCATGCATCTGTAATGCTGAAACCCAGCGATGGGACCAGCGGGGTTGAAGAGAACTTTATGTATAGTTCAGAAGCTGTGTGTGGGTGTAAAATCGGGGCGGGGGGTGACATTTGGAACGAGGCTGCGCTGCGAACAGATTTAAAGTGATGGTCCTGCCTTTGACAATAACACGCTCATGAAACATCCAGCTCAAACCATACAAACGCTGAACTTTGAGTTGAAGAGGTCCCTTAACTTTGCTAAGTGTCCGGAAGCCCCACAACTCACTGGAATTGAAATAAGCAGCGATGCAGGCGTATGCTGCTTGTATCTTTTTATAAAGCAAAGCTTGAGCTCTTCAGATCCTTTCAGTCTCCAGGCGGACCCAGGACAAGCTGCAGGGATTATGTCTCCCAGCTGGCCTGGGAGGAAGAGCCAGAGGGACTAGATATCCCAGGATGCCTTGGAGCAAGCAGTGGAAGGGAGTGCATCTCCCCGCTGGCCTGGGAGCACCTGTGAGGAGGAGGGTGGCACCTTGACGCTAACCTGGATCAGTGGATGGAGGGAGGCTAATTCCCAAACTGACTTCTCTGAAAAGTGAATTTGTGTAAAATGGATAATGTGGGAGGGTAAATTGCATAATGATTCAGCCTGTCCCTTTGATCACCAGTCAGAAAGAGTTCATAAACAAAACAGCATATATAGTGCCAATAATGGGGGGGAAACCCTTTTAATCTCTCTCAAACATGGGGAGTCCTCTGTGTAAAGATGTTCTTGCATCAGTGACAGACTTGCAGTTACTTGTTACTTGTAGTTAGTTATGTTAAAAGCAGCTTCATTCATTTTGCAAGCGTGGGTTTTGTCAAATGTCTGCTATCTTATTTGGGAACTACAGTCTCCGTTTGTACTCATATCTGCTTTGCTCTGGTGGTAGAGGGAGTAGGAGGAGGATAGGAAAGAGATTAAGCATGTGGGGGTGTGATCTTCTGTCTTTAAGATTTCACACTTGGGCATTTTTCACTTTTATTTTATTTATTTATTTACTTTTTTTTGCCTGGCATCGATTTGTTTCCCTAATCGGTATATTTGCGGACAGAATGAGAGAGACGTAGGAGTCGAGGATCCGTGGAGCCGAGCCGTTATCACTTGGGCCATTCTTCCAATTGTCACATTATTTTGTTGTCCTTTGCTTCTTCCTCTTCATCCTCCTCCTTCCTTTTATTAGGCCCTCTTTGCTGCTTTTCAACCCTGGTATTATTATTTTTTAATCAACTGGCCAAGTGCAAATTGACTCTGAGCTGCAAAGAACTAGGCAGTGCACTGTTGGTTTCAAAGAATCAGCAGCAAAGACCCAGTGTGTGTGTGTGTGTGTGTGGGTGAGTGTGTAGGTGGGAGGGTGTATGGGCGTGTGGGTGTGGGTGTATGAGTCAGCAACAGTGAGGGACAAAAAAACCCTTTTGTTTTCTATATTTGGTTGAAAAGGGTGACGCAGGGTGGTGAACCCTAACCCATGGACAATTTTCTCTCTATTTTTGCAGCCCTCTATTTCTCTCTCCCTCGTTTTCTCTCTCTCTCTCTCACTCTGTCTCTCTCTCTCTCTCTCTCTCTCAAGTCAAACTTAATTTATAGGAAGCTTTGTACTAAATTGGATTGCCACAAATTGCTTTGCAAAACCGAAAGGACGCAAATGCAGATAAAAACAAAGATATTTACAACCAGCTGACAGAACAAGTATATCAGCTACTCCAAGAAGTGGAGCTACAGCTTGTGTGTGTGTGTGTGTGTGTGTGTGTGTGTGTGTGTGTGTGTGTGACCATAATTATACACAGTGCCTGCCCTGACTGCTTTAAAAAGAAAAATAGCAGAGCTGTGAATTCTGACTCAGCTTCACCAGTGTCCACCATTGCTATTATCTGAACCATCTGCATAGCCACACACACACACACACACACACACACGCACAGAGAGGGGAGATTTCATGTTTGTTTGTTCTCTGGAGTAACATCTATCATCACAAACTCCACTCTCCTCTCTTTCAGCCTCTGGGGAGGAGGCATCTGCTTAAAAAAAATGCAAAGCAATTTTGTGCGGGCTCTGTCTGTAGAATAGACTGTTAGGAGGAAACACTGCGACTCAGCACTGTCAGCAGATGTCTGTAGATCCAGGCAACACTTTCCAGCAGATGTCTCTATACTGTGACTCTTGTAATGTTTGCATTATGAGCCCTTGGGGCGAGGCACCAGGAAGTGTTGGGTTGTATTCAATGTTCATGCTAATTTGCGCGTGTGTGTATATGTGTGTGTGTGTGCAGGTAAAGCGGAGTTCGTCCATATGGGCGAGGAGGTGGACGGGGTGGATATGAGAGCCGAGGTGGGCCTGCTGAGTCGTAACATCCTGCTTCGTGGTGAGATGGAGCCCAGCTGCTACGGCAACGAGGCCTGCAAGTTCTTTGACTTTGACACTTTCGGGGGACACTTGAAGGTACAATGTAGCCCTGTCATTTACCCTGTTTTAAAAAGTGATCTAAAAGCTGAGAGTGAATTAGCTAATACTAGTCACAATGAAATGAAAAATGATGATGAAATGATAATTTGTCACGACACAGAAATCTGCAATTTAAAAATAAATGCCCAAGAATGAATTTAATTTAGATTTAATTGTAATTTTTTTATATATCAAAAGCCCATTGCTTCTACATCCTGGAAACAGTGGTGATGTCATGCAGAACTAGTAGGCATGAACAAAAAAATCATCCAGTCAAAACATGACCTTTACTCTCCTCCCGTCAAATATAACTGCCTTCCTCGCCCTAAGTGATCACCCATTGGTTCACACTGCCCCTCTGTGTTAATCCCCGCCCCAACAATATGTTTCAACAGGAAAAGCATCAAATTAACAAAGCAAGGGGCTCTCAAACTTCTGTTTCATTGTGGCTTTAATGCTCAAAATTGGTATTGAAAGTGATAAGGTGCTGTTTGTCATCAACAACATAAACATCCACCATATGAGCAGCCAGCTGGCAGGTGGAAGCACTAATTTAGGAGCAGTTCAGAGGTCAAAGTCTTCGCCCTAACCTTAACCCTAACCCTTCACTTAGCTTCACTGGCTAATTTTGAGACGTTTTTCAACGTGTGCTTACATGTTCATTTAGGGAGAATACAGCAGCATTTTCTTTGGTATTGAATCTATAAATGTGGAGTGATAGCATGCAGATTTAATACAGAAATTCACAGAAATGTACAGAAATTCTTTGTAACTAATATGACGTTGGCCTTCTCCAGTAAAGGTGCATGTTGGGACCAGAAAAAAGGGACCAGACCCAATTACATTATAACAATTAGGGTTTGGAACAAAAACACCACATGATTTAATTAATGCTAATGCTCCAACAAGAGGAGTGTTGTCGTGTCCCATTCCTCAGCAGATAAATTTGGCACGAGCATTTCCAGTGGATTGTTTTTTCTCCTAAGTTGTTATCATGTTTTTAATTTGTCCTGAGCTGAAATCTGCTGCAGCTAAAGGAAGCCAGATGTGTGTGCAGAATGTGTGTTGTGGTGCAAGTAGCTCAACAGCCAAGACGGATTAGAATCATTAGGCTGATTTTCACATCAAATGGCTGTTGGTGAGTTGGTGACAGCGCCCCCGTGACCCCACCGGTCCGTCAGAGTTGTGCTGGATGATTCCTCGGGATGGGACAGCTGTTTGTTGAAAAGTGTCAAGGCTTATGTCAAAAACCTGGAGCGGAGCCGCAATCCCCATGCTTGGGATTCTCTGCACATTCCTCCTCCCGTTGCATTGCACGCTGAAAGACCACGTGTTAATGAAGCAGCGTTGAAATAATTGGAATAGTCAGAGGAAGATTTGGGTCAGATGGTGGACAGATGGAAGGAAATGGAAACAGATCGAGATGGTGGGCGAGACTTTCATTTTCTACGGACCACTGAGAGGAAAGATTGACAACACCACAGATATGTTCTTGAGGCATAAAAAGCCCAGCTCGAAAAAAGCTTTAAAAGCCATAAAGCTTTAATTTGAAGGCTCAGGTGTTCTAAAACACCTGAGGCCCCACTGAGTATCAGCCACTGCCTTCATCTGGGTGTTTGCTGCTCCCAAGGGTTAGACTGGTATATGGGACTGATTTTGGCCTTTTATCAAAATGGAGATATTGGCCAGGCAGTGCTTTCCGCCTCTGATATGATGGATATGATGAAGTTTGATTAATTAGATCATTTCTTTTCTGGTTGTCCAGAGGAAGCCCTCGCCCTGGATTGATTCTATTAAGACATTTTGATCAGACTCCACACATGTATGCCTGAATATATATTTAGTAGTTGTAGTTGTAGTAGTATCCTCAGTTTTAAAGGTCTAAATGCTGTTTCAGAGGTTTTTTCCACCCTGACAAGAATCCAGATTCTTTAGGAAATCCTGAATCCTCATAATTGCTAGGAATCATTACGCAGGAATGGTCAAATATTAAGATATTGAATATCACCACAAAATAAAAGCTATTGGCAGCATTAATCTAAAAAATATTGATACTAATATCATATTGAAAAAACACAGTCAATTCTCCTGGAGCCAGATTTCTACATGATGTGTATGTGCAGAAGGAATTCACACACAACTTTCCGCACAGATTTCCACACGGGAATCTCCACTCAGCGTACACCAAGCATACACAGACTAAAGCAGCTGAGCTGAGTATACAGAGGCAAAGTGACAAAGAGAATGATAACATCAAAGAGGGAATTTGGGCAACATATTATTTGGAACCTTTATCTTTTCAACACAGCATAGCAATGTATGAGTTGTGTTCCTTTACCTGGTTCCAAGTTGACGATGTTCCTAAACTTATTCATCTGTAGCTGAACGAATCCTCTATATGGAATCACCAGCCCCCTTAGTGTCATACGCATGATGTCATACGCTTGCGTCCCCAGTGCCCACTGCCCAGTAAGTGCAATGAATAAGCAATGAATGTGGCACTACCTAAGTGTTGAGTGTCATGATGTAGAAATGTTCTTTGCCCTTTTGTTCCCAAACAAATTAGGTAAAAAGGTTCAAAAGGACTCACATACACAGATTCAATACTGGGTTCCAATCCAATACATTGCTTTTGAACCCCAACCCTAAGTAGTTCTCAGTATTTAGTCAAGTTGTTTTCTCCATAGATAGTTGTTAATTATATGAAATTATTTTTGAATTATGAAATCATATTTATAGAAGCATGTGTTAATGCTGCATCCCTTTTCCTGCAGGCAGAGTTTTATTGTTGCATGAGTAAATGGTTTTACATGTGGTCCACCAAATCATACAGTAACATGAGAAGAAGATTAACATACATCAGACCTACTCATATGTGATCAATCAATAGGCTACTATGGCTCATAAAATATATCCTATTGCATAATGGCTGCATTTAATGATAAAATGGTTGCTATGGTGCGGGTAGAGAACGTTAACAATGCAAATTAATGGCAGAATGAATCCGGCTCTCTGGCCCATGCTAATGATTGGTGTTCATGTCTAAACCAGGTTAAACAGGGTTTTGTGACCAATGGTGGTTATCGGGCATTAGACTTGTACACGTGCACAGTTTCACAATGATTGGGAAAAAAACAAAGCATGAGCACCACGTCAGCAGAGAGAAAACACTGTGTACGCATGTTTCCAATTTTGTGCATACACAGATGTTTAGTCTTCAATCTATACAGAGTTTTTATACGTCTGGCCCCTGGTGTCTTTCCTTTTAGAAATTCTGCTGACGATTGCTGGAATAAGTCAGACTATCAACAGAAGGAGAAAAAAAGACACAGGCAGTGAGGAGGCAGAAGAAGAGAGAAGACAAGTAGAGAGGGAGCGAGAGAGGAAGAGAGAGAGAGAGAGAGACTGTGGTTGTATTCCTGCTGGTCTCCACTCCTCCTCTTTCCCCAGGGGGATGTATCATATCCTATTATAAATTTCCATCACAACTCCTGACCGGCAGCTGTCGGAGATGTCACATATTTCCCATGCATGGGTGTATACGGCACTCATGAGCCATGCACACACACACACACACGCACACGCACACACTGAGAAACCCAGTGAGAATTCAGATAAGCCCTTCAAACTGAACGCCCCGGAGCACACACCCCCTTGACGGATATGCTGCCTCTGCCGTGTGGAAACCTTGTATTTCCCCAAAAATCTCGGCTTGTCAGGAGCTGAGGAAAGCAGCCTCATTTTTAGCTTGACCGCCATGCATTTTTGAGTTTATCCAGTGGGGTTTTCAAAGAGTTTCATGAGCAGTACGGGGTGTAGAATTTTCCTCAATCCATAGAGGAGCGCAAAGTCCTTCATCTGAATTTAAAACGTGAAAATCATCCATATTGAAGTTAGGAGGTTTTCCCGGGACTTGGTGCATCAGTGCCTTTGGTATCTGGGAACAAAGCCTAGTTTTCATCACCGAGTCCCATGGCTCTCTAATGTCTCTTACTCAATGATGAATTTAAATCTTCCTCCATCTGCCCTTGGTCTTTATTCTCTAGATTGACTGTTCTGTCACGCTGACTGGCTCAGGAACACCTCCTTTCCTCCCTGCTTTCCTCCCTCCTTCCATCCTTATTCCCCATCCTCCCTCATCTCCATCCACTCATGCTCTCTTATTTCAATGTTAACTACCTCCTTCTATCCTTCCATCCGTCTTTCTCTGCCCTACCCATTATTCTATCTCAGCACAGTCTAGTATTCAAACCGTTCTTGGTTTGATTACGCTTCTTTCTCTGCACACCCATTATTACTGTTATTTGTCTGCTGCAGTGACCCAGTTTTCCTGCTTGGATCACCAAAGTTTGGCCCTCATGTCATGTTATTCTCAGGTGGAGCGCGGCTTCAGGGCAGTTCATGTATCCGGGGTGGAGCTGCAGCACATGGGCCAACAGTCCATGGGCCACTATCCGGTCCACTTCCACATGAACGGAGACGTGGACGAGAGGGGAGGCTACAACCCCCCCTCCTTCGTCAGCAATCTGTCCATCCACCACTCCTTCTCCCGCTGTGTCACCATCCACGGCTCCAATGGGCTGCTGGTGAGTTGGAAAGTACCCACATTTTTTTCGTGTGTGCGTTCTTGCTGGCTTGAAAATACACAGACATGCCTGCAAACACGACCTGTCCCACCCATAATCATAATAATAATGATAATCATTGTTGCCAACTCCAAGGAAAGTACCGATTGGCCGCACAGAAACAACACAAACTTGATTCTATGAATTTTAATGCTGCTGAAGTCACTCTGACAGCGCCAAGCACTTCTCCTTAAAAGGAAAAGGGCACTAGAGGACGGTGGGGTTACATGTCACTTCTTTAAATGTGATAAAATCCGAGGGCTCGTCAGCTGTCAACTGCCTATCAGAGCTTCACACTGTTTCAATAGTGACAATGCTTAAAGCTAGCCTTGACGAAGCTGTTTCCTCAAGGAAAGAGTGAAGGTGAAACACGAGTGGTTGGCAAAATATGGCGCTCTCAGAGGCAATATTCAATCATACTATTGAAGAGACTTGTACAAAGACTTGTACAAATCTTTGAGACCTTTAAAAAGTTGGACTTTCTTTTCAAATTCAGATGGACGATAAGAGAGACCAATACGAGCACAGTGGGTGGGTCTCATTAGCTTCCTCCCTCTCCACAATAGTTGGGGACTTTATTCCAAGCTTTCTGTGAACAAGGTTACTCAAAGCTTAAGTGCCAGACAGGCAACTCTTCAGCTCACTGACATAAGTAGACAACATAAACAACAGCAGCAGTACTACCAACCAACCTTATCCAAAAAAGCAATTTTTATCATTTTGAAATACAGTTACCTCTGCCTCTGAGGAATGTTTTCATCCCTGCCAGAATGTGGGTTTTCAGCCACACCTATTACACTATCCTCGTGCACTGGTGGGAATGTCCATCCAAGACTTCCAAACTGGTTGCTAACCAGCATTGTGTCCAAGTGCTATTTTTAAGTGCTCTGGGTAAATCAAATGCTGAGGACAAATGATAAACACACAAACTTTTGTGGCTGCAGATTTGCAAGTTCAGACCAAAGGTTAGAGAATTGTTCAGTATTTGTAAAAATTTGCACTCTACCTTGTATGTAGACATTACAATATTTAAAAGGATTAATGCAATGTGAAATATACAAAAGAACACAAACCTGTGATTTTTATGCATGCACAAAATATCAACAGCTTCCCCGCATAAAATATTGGTGTCAACCTGTGTTGTTTCATGTGCTTGCTTTACCAAGCAATAAAGTAATGAAAATAAGCTAATATATAGAAAAGAAGCCAATCTCAGGGTGTACAAATTCACACATGTGGTAAGTGGGGGAGCTAGTGGAAGGCCAAAGTATCAGCAACGCCTGAAATAATCTTTAGATTATGGCGACAAAGCCTGCTTCATGGCTTCCCACTTTGTAGGGAATGGAAATTAGGATCATGAATATTTACACCTTACTGAACTTCAGAAAAAGATCAGAATACTCTTGTGTTCCTACTTATCCTGTCTCTTTTTATTATTTGTGCTACAAAGAGCTGGATAAGTGGGCAGGGCCTCTGAAAGTTCAAAAGCGTGCTATTCCGTAGCTCTGCTATTTTCTAGTCGCCTGCAGCATTGCTCAGCATTAAATCTGACTAGACTCTGCAAAATGTTCTCCTGCCTGCCTGACTTTCTGTCTGTGTGGCTGCATACCTGTCTGATTCTGTTGGACTGGATGTCTGTAACTCTAAAAGCCACTCCAGTTGTCTTATTGCTCCCCTCCCTCCACTGTTCTCCTCTTTCTCTCGATGTTATTTCCTTTTCCAGTGGAGTGACATGTGCTTAAGTGGGAATGAAAAACGATCATCAATACAAAAGATACAGGCGCTGAACTTTTCTGCTTTGGCACATGTCACTTTATTCCTTAGATGCAGGTAAAAATGGAAACTTTGCATTTAAATACCTCTGTCTGAGATTTTTTTCCCCCCTACATTTGTGAGTGCAAGCTCGCACTACTTTTAGTTTCAGAAGTGACTAGCAAAATTGTAAATTTCACCTTTTGACTTCCAGGTGAAGGACGTGGTGGGGTACGACATCCTGGGCCACTGTTTCTTCACAGAGGACGGTCCGGAGGAGAGGAACACCTTCGAGCACTGCCTGGGCCTGATGGTGCGAGCCGGGACCCTGCTGCCTTCAGACAGAGACAGCAAGATGTGCCGTGACATCACCGATGGAGCTTACCCGGGATACGTGGCCAACCCACGCCAAGACTGCAGGTAAAATATACAGTAGGATGTATGAGGATGTTGTAATGCAAGACTCCAACAGCTAAGAGCTATTCTGGTGATTTTCATGTGAGAATTTCAATGGAAGGATTTCCTCCGTGGGTTGAGAATATTCTAGGAAAGGCTTTTAAAAGCCCATTAGATAAACTGAGAAACGCATCATCTGCAAGCAAAAAAACAACATGGTGATATTTGGATGTATGAGGCTTTTATTCAACAGGCAGCAGAAGAAGCATCAAGACTCACCTTGACTATGAAGACCGATAGCGTACAATGATGCATAATGTTAGAATATTGTCACATAAAAGACATGAGCAAGGTAGAACAGTGTATAAAATCATAACACTCACTGAGAAGAGAGGGAAATGTTGCATTTTAAATGAAGTGCTAAAAAAAAAAAAAAGCAAGCTCATAGGCCAACTTTATTTTAATTTTGGCTAGACGAAGCAATGAGTCTGTCTGAAAATCCTTAATTTATCAGTTTAAGCTCACCAGAGGAGAGCAGCTTTTTAAGTCATTATCAGTTTAAACTCACCAAGAGAGACTGCTTTAAATGGTTTTGCAAACAGTTCAATGAGGAGCCAGCAGAGAACATTAAGGCAGTTCTTTCTAATTCAGCTCTGACCTTAGGGATAGATAACAAGAACAAATGCTGAGACAGTAAACGGCAATTTCCACCAAGTTTTTTTTTTTGAGATATAAGAGTGCAAATAATTAAGTAGCAGACCCAGAATGGCTTTATAGATAAAAATATAAAACTTTAACAGTTCACACAATGATGTTCAAGAGAGGCTGAGGGCAAATGCTGAGCACAGATTGCCTGTCAGTGGGCAGCAATAGAGCATGCAGTTAATGTAAATATTGTATACTTTTTGAATGTGTGTGTAGTGACATACTGGGATTGTATAACACGGTGGCTTTCAGGGGAGCCCTATTTTCTGGTGCACTAATAAACATGTCACATGCACATGCATAGATGGACATGTGCGGTCATTGGCTGAAGTACAATTCTGGTCTTCCTGTGCCTAAATACCATCAGACCACGGCGTGTAACATCTGACCAAACTTCTTAGATTGTGGCAAGAATTTACACAGAATTGCATAAACAGTGAAGACTCAGGCTTCGGGCTTGAGACACATTTAGCATAGCAGTAACATTGAATTTACATAGACTTACAACGGAGACCCCGGAATTAGATACATGTAGCGTATCTGTGAAATTTCCAGTGGAGTTTTTTGTTGGACCAAATTGGTGCCACCGTCCTTGAAATAAATGAATGTAGCCTATATTCTAACAAACATGTAATACATGCCATAGCCTCTTGCTTCCATTTTGCTCCAGTTGCCAACAGTTAGCCTTCCAAGCAAAGATTAGCTTTCAGGGAAACATTACAAAAGAATTGCAGATAGTATACAAATATTACACATTTAACCTGGCACAAAGCAATGGACTGGGACAAATATTAGATCCTACAAAGTTATGTTCACCATTTATTTATCTTTACAGATTCATGTTTACATGGCTACTGTTGTTGTAACATTATTAGCCTGGGCTAGCTAGGTAGCTTTCCTTAGAAATTTCTTTTAAAGAGAGCCATTCATTTTTAGGCGTAGTCATTTTATTCTATAGTGAACTAGCTATTTTGATCTATTGTCTCTCATTATATATTATTATACACCCAGATATTAGACACATGTAGTGTAACCATAATGTTAACACAATGCCTTTTGTTTAGGTATTGTGGACATGCAGTGTTCATGCGTTTGTGCCATGTATACGCTTTAACTTACATTTTATACATGTTCATACATTTATATATTAAAAAATGTTGCCATTTTGATGGTTATCCTAAGGAACTTCCAGCTCAGTAACAAGACTGTCAAAAAAAAAAAACGGGAGGTTGTTTTGCCTAGCCTGCCAAGACCCTGCGAAAAGTTTTAAATCACCGTGTTACCTAAGCAAGTGCAGCCGATATGAAAGGAACTGTCAGGAAATTCCTAACCTTGCCTCTCTCAGACACACACATATACTCACGCACACACACACACACACACTTGCAAACAGCGATGCCCCCTATTTGCCGTTGTGCACCCCCACTTTGTTAGAGAGGGACTATATTTAATGCATAAAGATGCATGCAGCTCAGTTGGAATGTAAAGCAGTTTAATCCAGGCTGCATGACTTTTTATCACTCCACACTGCCTTCGCCCCCAGCTGCAGAGCATGAGGGCACAGGGCAAGGTTACACATGCATACTGACACTGGCTTTCACTGATACAGAGTCTTCCAACTGCTCTCCAACATGAGGATTGTAAGCATTTGGAGTTGTGCTCTCCTTTTATCTTATTTTGTTCCTCTCGACTCCCTTTCCTTTCCTTTCCTTTCCTTTCCTTTCCCTCCTCTCTTATTTATGTGATTATAACAGTAAGGTAATAGAAAATGTACCACCCTAATGAGCCCACCACTCCTAATGAGTCCTTTTTGTCAGATTCATCTGATCATTGTATTCTGTAATGATGTCCCAACCCCAGTGTATTTACCGCTGCCTTTCAAAAATTCCCATTTAATCAAACATGATTACACTAACAATGTTACCCACGTCAATTTAAGATTTATTATAATTAATCTGCAGTCAGGTTTTCAGTCCCGCGTGCCTCGTTCGCTCTCTCTCCTCCCCTGTCACCGTTGCTTTGTGAACTTGTTGAATTTCAATGCCGAGATGACAACAATAAATTTTAGTCGTATTTGCCAAGTAAAGGAGACATGTTGGCTGTGTGCAGAGGATATGAGATGAACTGTCATTTAAACAGACCCAGATGAATGGACTCTAGGCCTGAATGCTTTACTTACTGACATTGCATATGAGTGTGTGTGTATGTGTGTGTGTGTGTGTGTGTGTGTGTGTGTGTGTCTGTGTGCGTGTCTGTGTATGTCCTTGAGTATTTGCATGAATTTGCCAAATGAATTCCATCCAAGCCCGCTTTCAGAGGAAAGACGTGGCAATTGGTTGTGTTTTTAAGCATTAATGCCTACGGTGAAGATGTTACTATTCACACATGCACACACGCAGACACGCAGACACACACACACACACACACACACACATGCAAAGATGTTCTTTTACAAGGCCCGGCAAACCTGCTCTAGCACATCAACATACCTGATTCCGCCGAGCAGCAAATTACTTTTCAGCTGAAGCTATTCACCCCGACATCTGGAGTTTGAATATCATTTTTAAATTCAGCAAACTGCCGAGTAGATTGCAGTGTGCATGTTTGTGTGTGTGTTTGTGTGTGTGTGTGTGTGTGCACGCCTGTTTGTGGTATGATGCCTAGATTATTGAGGCTAGTTTAATTTCCTTATCTGGGCAGTGATAGAGCATTAACTTGCAGCACGCGCAGCGGAGGGAGGGAGGGGTAAGACGAGAGTAAGAAGGGAAACAAAGCATTAGAGAGAAGACTGAAAGGAGAAAAGAGGAGAAAAGAGCAGCGAGGAAAGATTTAGATTGTAGCGGTGCCATGTGCTGAGCTGCTGTGGGGCTAAATTGCATCTCTGCCGTTTCAATTCATATTCATCACCCTAAGCTGCTTATTCACACATACATACACCTGCGAGAAATGATTTCCTCGCTATGTCGGGGCACATGTGAATTGCTCCTTCCATAGGGTCCTGGAAATAGCCAAAATATGGCACACGTGCATGCACACAGCAAGAAACCAACAAGAATTTCCACAGATTAAAAAAGGGGGGAAATAGAGAGATGGAAATGCTCTGAAAAGTGTCTAAAAACTCCCGTCATTTTAGTTGAAGTGGCTTTTTCTCCCTTATGTCTATTCCAAAATAAAAGCCAGCAAGAACTGACACTGATAAAAGAGGAAAAATCAAAAGGCCACCTGAGACAAAACCTCCTTAAGTAAAACTATAGGACTTTTCCACTGAGCTCAAACATCTATTTGACATCCATGCACGCGCACAAACTGAAACTGTGTCATTGTGGGCCTACTGTCTGAGGGTGTGTTTATTTATACATGCTGATGAAAGACGGCTAACGAGGTTCAGCCTCAAATACTGCGGAAGTATGTGGCTCGCTATGCACCCCTATACTCTACACACAAACCCCCCATTCACCAGACTGGGACGCTGCACGCAAGCATCTGCCGCCGCTTTCACTCCCTGACAGCCAGCAGTCAAAATACTGCGTGACTCCAGGCTGCGGTCTTTGTCTGCGAATGTTTGTGTCATGTATGTGTGCGAGTAAAGCTGTTTGCTGTGCAGGCTTGTTGCAGCATCCTAGACAGTTATGGGGCAAAAGACGGATCACCCTCCTTTTTAGTGTCTTTGTGCTTTACTTCAGTCAAGTTTTGCAGATTTCTCAAACTAATTGCACAGTGAAATTGCAAGATTTTGTCTACCTTTGGTGCAAATGTTAATGTTATGAGTGAAGCTACCCATAACGTAGAAAGCGAGCAATCTTCAGCTGTGTTAGGGAACAATCACCATGGGAAATTGAATGCTTCAGCACTATAGTTACAAAGGAATATCCATATCTCTTTGGCCTTGCAGTTCATTTTCAACTTTACTGTACTAATCTTTGACTTCACTTGCTCTGTGCTGTTTGACCATGTTGGAAAGAATAGTTGCGTCACAAGTCAGGCAATGTGTGGTGCATCTTGAATTTTGATTTTCCTGATTTCAAATTTTACTTGGTAAGGCATTCATGTGCACTTCTTGCTGGGAAACTGGAATGTACGATAAACCTGACACCACATGAACAGGGCCAAAAACCAGTTCAAGGAACGCTCTCTCATTGTCTATGAAGGAGTGGTCTTTGGAGGACTGAAGGCTCAACCTTCTAGCTAGCTAATGATTACTAATTGGGACGGTTTCTGAGGATTCCCCCTACACTCTCAGGCCTGGGTTCCCCCTAGATAGGTCTACATTTGCTGCAGTAAGCAGCAGGCTGAATCACTGTTAGTGTTGCCAGGCAGTCACACACAACATAACATTTGTTTACATGAAAACATAATGGATTCTTACTCTGATCTTTACCCATTGCCAGTTGGCTAAGGATGCATCCTGTTTGTCAGTGATGTACGGCTCCACTATTGTACAATTAATAACAATTAAAATGATTCATTTCATTTATTACACACTTTTCATTAAAACGAGCCTCAAAATGCAGCAGACAAAAGATTAATTAACTTTCAATCAGGTACAAACGCAGCAGGATTACACACATTCACACTAGGAAGCCTCCCACTATTTTTTTTTGTCTACAACAACCCACTGAGAGGCTTCATTGAGTCTTGCTCAGTCGCACCTTGACAGTCCCTGTCTGAGGGGAGCGTTTCTCATTTATTTCCCCCGCAACCACCCTCCTAGCCTGGGGACTTGAACCTCCGCTCACAAGCCCACCTCTCTGCCCTTCAGACCGCTGCTTTTCCACTTTTCCCCGAAAATGTAAGAAGCACCAAGAGTTGTTCCAGCTGTAAATTCATGTAATAAATCATGGAAAAGTCCTCTCTTTGATCCAATTAGGACTAATTAAGCTGTCCTACAAAGTCAAAGATCAGAATTAAAATGTTTTGTCAGTTTTCTTTCTCATCGACTTTATCATTGTAACCTGACCTGACATATTTATTCCAGATGGAAATTAAATTAGTTCAAGAAATGTGCAAGAAAAGTAGTTTTGTTCCCCTTCTAGCCAAATACGCACCACAGTATCTGCAAATAAAGACAGCAATACTTGAGAGACTTAATTGTGAATGATTCAGCTGTGCCTGCAAGTGCACTAACCCATTTGAATTATTCCAGCTCGCATGACCATTAGTCTGTATTGGACTGCTAAGCTTGCTGCCACACTGCTATGTTGTATTGTTTTATTTATCATATTTAGTCTGACTACGGGCTTCTCATGTGCAGCAATCCAATTTTCAGAATCCATACATCACCCTGTCAACCCGCCATTTCTCACCTCCGAGAGAGGATAGCATTTGTCTTGTCTCATTTCCCCCCTGTTGCACTTATCTCTCTCTCTCTCTCCCTTTCTGATGGAAAACACATCGACTGGCCTGGAGGGAGGTGAGCCTTAATTGGGATTGGTTGAGACCTTGATTACAGCACAGCTGACTCCTTTTTCATATAAATTGAACAGCCGGAATGGCGACCAGAATGCCTCTTTGTTATTGCTGCATATTTGTGAGAATGCAAAGGGAGAAATAAATCAGACAAAGAGCAGAGATACCCATTTTCTCATTTGCTGAATAGAGTTTACCACCTTTTTAGGCTGAGGAAAATCTTTATGATACTGTTAGCACAAATAAATCAGCACAATAGTATCACATTGATGTAAGTTAGATGAAGATTTTTTTCTCTTTTTGAAGTAATTTAAGACATTTTCATGTAAATAGAGTCTATTTTGCATCCACTTCAACTGATATATACAAAAAAAAAACTGATTCAACCTGCAGCTTTTGTTGTTCTAAACAGTCGGTGTCTGGTAGCTCCTTCCTAGTACTGATGTGTTTTACATGTCTGGCTTGTTTAGAATAGACAGAAAAATAAGAACTGGCTAGTTAGCTACGAGCAGTGATAGCCACCATGTCTGAACAGACAAATAAAAGAGCGCCACCGAAAGAAACTCAAACTCCATCAACAGAAAATCCAAGGAAAGAGACGGCACAGTGCTGGACACACTGTTTGACT
>OMKZ01020723.1:0-16082 GCA_900302535.1 Neoniphon sammara | reverse complement strand
ATATAAACTTATAATAGTACATTGTAAATGTGACTTGTAATGGTAGATAATCTTCCAATCTAAAGTTTACTGGCAGCATATTCCAGAAATGAAAACAGGGCCAAAAGACTGATAAGCTTTTTATGTATTTATTTATTTATTAGCTTTATAGTTAGAAGTAGAACAGAGCTTTGTCTGTTGATGTAAAGCTATGCTTTTGCACAGGGGGTGTTAAAAGATATGCAGTATAATCTGGTGCCAAACCATGTGTAGCTTTTAAGGTGGTTAAGACTTTAAAATCAATTTTGGCCTGCACTGGAAGCCAGACTAATGAGGCTAAAATTGTAGTGATGTGGTCATTCCAGTTTGCCCTGGTAAAAACCCTGGTAGCTGTATTTTGTGCTAATTGCTGGCAAGAGAGAATTTTTCTGTTGCTGGGCAGAAAATAAGTTAGCCCAGAGAAATAATTGCACTGATGAATTTCATCAGATCAGTAAAACCAAAGAATGACCACAGAAATATTTTAATTGGCAGTTGACAAAATTTACTTTTAAGGAAAATGCTTCAACAGTGCAACATGACAACTGCATTTTGTTGTTAGGTAGTGTATTTTTCTTTTCCCTGCTGGTAACTTGTCAAATGTGGATGATTAGACTTCATGTCAGCAGCAATGGAATATGATAACAGTAAAAATGTTGAACCATCCAAAGCATGTACAGTAGTGTCAGTCTCTCAGAATCAAAGAACAAGGGTTTCTTTCAAGATTGACCATTTTACACCAATGTTCAGCCATTCCACAAGGGGAAAGTTATCACATAAGAGGACGTGATAGGTTACCAATTTCTCCAGCAACTGCAGTCTCAATAAACCATGAGCTCATGCAGTTACAAAACTTGGCAAGGGCGCACTTCTCCCCAGTCCAATTACGGCCCTTAACCCCCCACCACCCACCCCTCAATGTTCTGAGTTAGATGCAATTAGAAGTGTTGGTGTAACAGAAAGGGCTGAGGCAAGAACATGTAAGTATTAAATATCGAGACAGAGTATAAACATAGCAATTACAGTCACAGACAGCCTTGGAACACATTGTTTCTCCAATAGTATGCTTGCAGACAAGCACTTGGAGCATCTGGTACTGGTCAAAGAGACAAGCATCGCATGGAGGTCAAAAATGCTTACTTGCTATATGTCTATGGTAGAGGTGCAGAGAGCATGCAGTTCAGTCAAACACAACAGTAAGACAGGGTTGCACCAGCTATAGTTCCTCCTTAAATTGGGATTTATAGCTCTGACTGGAGGCTTAACACCTGGTAAGTTTGTATCTAATCAACTACACAAAATTACATCCAACTCGTTTGATCCAATGAACACCCTTATAATTTGCAAACGGAAGTATTGTAACATCATGCCATTTCTGCTTTCACAATAGCAACTGCTGTTGTTTCAGATAAAAATTGTAGCCATATCACACACTAGCAGGTTTAATATCAATATACATCTAAGGGGTTTATTCTGTCGCCCAGAACCTGTGAAAAAGGGGCTCTGTCATTTTATATTAGTTATTCAGTTTTTTATCCAAAACAAAGCATACAATTAAGCATGAGCTATAACTACAGGAAACACTACCTGGCTCATATTATATCATGCAGGTAAGTAAATTTAGCTCACTGTTGGAGGTTTCAGTATTTAAAAAAACATTGTTTTACACAAAATCTCCACAGGGCCCCATTAAATATGGTCTCTGCAAGAGATAATACAGACCTGTTTAACCATTAGGGGTTTAAATGTACATTTTTCAAGTTGCATATCAGTGAAACCTATAAAGACTCTGTTGTAGCCTATGAATTGCAGCAGTTCTGGGACAAAATTGACCAGTGTAGCCTAATTTAAATGACTGGTGAAACTAGAAAATGGATGTTTCTACATGAGAGGTTATGCTTTCCTTTTAGATCAACATTGTATCCTCATAGTTTCACTGTTGTCTTTTATAGAAGTGTCAAACAGTCTACTTTCTCTCCATGTGAACTACACAATTGATTTGACAAAATGTTGCAAATCCACATACATTTAGCATAATTGATTTCCATTTCAAAATGCCTTCTTTAACATTCTGCCTATTTTGCCTTTTAGCAATGAACCACACATGCTCAGAAGCCTGAAGAGCCTGGCAGAGTTCCCATAAATGTTTGCATTTGTACCATATGCTACATTTGCAATAAGTTGTCTGCTCTTCCTCCATGCTATCTGCAGTGGTTTGTTTTGGTACCACAATGCTTGCTGGGGCAACCCTCACTTTAAAGCCAGCACTTTAATTGCCTCAATTTCAAGGGAGCATCCAAGGTCTGAGCAGCCACTTGCCCTTGTCTAATTTGGCTCACTTGGTAATGGGACACACTCAAACATGGCAGTGGCTCTCATAGTCATAGTAGCTTATGAATTTCTAACACAAACTACTACATTTAAACGATTTGCCATTAATTGGTTTTACAGATGAGTACAGGTGGATGTCATCAGCATAACAAGGAAAAGAAATCTGTGCTTATGAATAATATGCTACAAACTGGGAGCATGTAAACTGAGGAAAAATTGGACCCAGAATAGACCCCTGAGGCATTATGCATACAGAGAACTGCATATTTGATTGAGAGGAAATGTACATCTAAACAGCCATGCCAAGAATACCAACACAGGACTTGGATTATGGAGAATTGAAACACAATGACCAAAAGGAGGTTTGGATAAGATTTACATCTCTCTGTTATGCAACGGGAACAGAAACCAGATTGGAAACCAGGTTGATCAAATTATTCATCCAGGCACTTAAAATCTATCAACTTTTCATTGACAACTTTTTCTAAAACTTTAGATAAATGTTTGAAAATAAATCTATTACTATTGAGTATGGAATGGCAGAGAAAATATACTGGTATTTATCCATTCTGAAGAAGATCGTTCGGAAAGAAAAAAAATATTTTCTTGTAAAAAATAAGGATTTTCACAAATTTTGGGAAAACGTTGCAAATATGTTTTCTTGTTGTTTGAACTCCGACTTTCATTAATACTACAATAACCCAGCACGGAGTCCTGTTGAACCAAGAATTTAGTTACATGCAAAACAATCATACATACAGTACATTTTATAATAAGCAAGCGACTATCTCCAACAAATAAGAAACAAAGAGAGAAGACAAAGTGACACAATATTTAAACAATTAACATTAGGTACGTTTCCATATCCTGTAATAGCAAGAATACATTTGCAATAATATCATGTTTAAATATTTATTGCAGTGTAACCATAATAATAAAATGGATGGCTGAACTACTTTGACACTCACTTCAGATACAACTGTAGCAATATTATGGGAAACAGTGACTGGAAATAGTGCATACCTGTATGTCTCTTTTTGCAGTAATGTCCAGCTTCCTCCAATCCTTACACTTTGTGGAAACTGTTACTTTCATGTAACAGTTAATGTCATGTTCAGGTCATTGTTTATTAAATATGTTTGGCATATACTATAAATGTGTTTTGGATTAGGAAAAAAGACCCAGCTAGAGGGAAATTCTATAGCTCATAAGACTTGTAATATATTCCTTGAGATGCCTTCTTAAACCTTAATATGGCCTCTTGCATTTCAATTCTTTTTGGGGTCTGTTCCTGTTATTATTCTGGCAAAGTGCAGGTGACTAATGGAATTCAAGGACCAGAGATATTTTGAAGAGCTCATTACTTTTTTTCCCCCCAGCCTTTGTACTTCATCCTGAATTGGAATGTAAATTACTCTGGAGGACACTGCAGAGCTAGAAGTCCTGACTTAAACTTGCTTTGATGACCACCATGTTGTGCTTATTCAATTATGTCTGGAACTTGATTTGTTCCTTCATATGTCCCATATTTCATCCCCTCAGGTGCAGGATGGATGACAGTTTTCCATCAATCTCTGATGTTCTGGCAGTGGTGACAGATTTACAGCCCAGCAATCTTTGTCAGTGGGGCTTGTGGTTTTCCAATCAAACCAGAAAGTGACCTCTAGTCTTCCACATGAGTCTCCTTTCATGTTTGAAAAATCAGACTTGAACAGCTAGATCAAGGCCGTCTCCCACCAGGCCAGCCTCTTGCCTTTGACTTTGTTGAATATAATATTTCTTCCATTGTGGTGGAAATTTGTATTAGGCGTATGACATTCATCAGTCATAAAATCATTTTGGAGCCTTGCATATGAATTTTCTCATGTTTTGGAAGCAGTGTATGGAAATTGCTTGATAATGCAGTATAAAGCTGCATAATAAAACAGTCTTGTGTGTAGTGGAGGGGCAAGCCGAACAAAAAAGGCAAAAAAAAAAAAAAATTAAAAATGACAAAATAGCAAAGCCCCTAAAATATTTTATACTATAAAGATTGCATATGGTCATAAATGGACAATTGTATAGCATATCCTGCAGATAAGCTGTCAACAAATGCAATAAAAAGTGAGTGCAGTATTGCAACGTTGTAGCATCCTTGACAGCCCCCCCATAGACAAACACAGGAAAAGGACAGTTATTTTGACCAATAGGCTGCTTCAAAGCACAGTTACGTAATCATAATACAGAGTGAGGGACCAACTGGAGGGCTTGAGGCGGGTTTTGATAGCCCAATTGATGTGTGCGTGCACATGACTGTGCGCGCGCGTGTGACACCCCAAGTCAAGTCGCTCACGTGACTACACACGCTGGACTTTGATTGGTCACGGTGAGCAGAGGGCGTGCCGACGGTGGCGGCGTGCGTTTGCCTATGTGACACAATTACAACAACTTTGAGCTGATGGTTGGGGAAGTTTGCGATATTATCAAATAACACTCTGTCGTAAAACCCAACATTACATCAACTTCATGCATAATTTGGCACTGGAATACACGCTGTGTTTTGATGTACAATGAGGTGTGTGGAAGATAACTTGAAGGGATCATTTCCTTGAGGATTTGGCAACAATTACGCTACGCCCCGTTTTAGTCCTGGATAAGGTGCTGCACTTTCGTTGTTATTGCATTTCGGCGGAGTTGCTCAGCCCCGTTGGTTTCCCCGTTTCCTTTCCATGAAATCGTGCGGAGTGTCGCTCACCGCCGCTGCCTCTGCTGCTGCTCGGAGTCTCGGCGCTGCTGGTGATGAGGAAAAGAAAATGGCGTCGGGAAAAGCGAATGAAATCGAAGAGGACTTTCCAAAGCTAACAGCGCAAGAGAGAGACAGCTTGGCCGGAATTGACAGGTTAGGCTTTCTGTAATGTGACCAGTCTTCCCTGCTTCTTTTTCATCGTTTGTGTGTTTTTTCGCGCAGTTTGAAAAAAATAAATACGAATGCCCCCAAGTAATACGGAACCGCCTGTGTTGTCTGTCCTCTACTTGCAGTTCACTGTTTGGATTTCAGAGGCTTCATGAAGATGGCGCCAGAACGAAGGCCTTGCTGTTAAAGGTATGCCACAGAATAGGATCAGAGTCGCCTCTCTCCGTTATCTCCTCTGATTTGTGCATATCCCACCTGAAATAAGTGGTACAGACCTCTCAACGCCACTCTAGCTATACGGTTGGCCACGACTTACACAAGCACCCATTTCCCCAACTTTCATGCTGAATCAGTCAAATCGCTGAAACTGTAAAGACAGCTTTTAATTATGGACGTGATCGATGCATATATTGCATCTTGCCAAGTAACATTTATACTGCCGTGGACTCCTTGAATAAAATAATATTAACACCTCTGTAATGTATTTATCCATTAAATTAGTCAGGGTAAACCGCCAGACATATTCCATAGTCAAATTGCAAGGCGATATGAATCTCCACCCTGCTAAATGCGATGGTGGCACCGGGTGCTGAAAGAAGAGGTAACATGTTACGTGATAACAATGTATCGACGGGCTGCGAACATGTTTGCTACAATGTTGCACACCACGATCAACATCACGTTTCACGATGAGACACAGGCATGGGTGATGCAAACATGTTGGTTACAATTCTGTTACTCTGCATGTTGTATGTGCTGAATAGTCAAGCAGCCATTGTAAACTATTAGGACTCCTCGCTGAAGAGGTTTACAAATGTACTATGTGGCCATAAGTGGCTTTCAAAAGTAAGACAAAGGGTTCCGGATAGGACCAGATACCCGTTTCGTCGACATATTTAGGAATGAGACACATAAAATTGTCAGAAGTGCTTGTCCCACCAAGCCATCTGTCCCATCCTCTCAGCGACAATAACGATGGCCAGAGTTTGGGCTGTGCGTCAGCCCACTTTGGTAGCATGTGGCGGCTAACTATCCGGCGGTTTTCTCCGTTTCTGCACTCGCATGTATCATACCAGTGATACCAAACATATTATATCATGGAGTGACGAACAAGTGGACGTTGTTAATTTTAGGTTGCAAAATAATGGCTGCTTGGCTCGGCCCAAGATGGCGGTGTGTGGAGGAAAAATACCTAGCAAACGTTTGCTAGCTAGCTAGCAGCCATAGCTAGGCTAATCAGCCTGCGCAAAGAAATATATCACGATGAAGCTGTAATGCCGGGTGTTTTTAACAAAGACGATAAATTAATGTAGAAACACGGTACTGTCTGACTGAATTGGACGGTAGTCTGGATGAACATGGTTGCTTGTGTGCGCAGTGCATGTAACACTGTAATGTTACGCTGCCTATGCTTGATCTGTGTCATCAACATGTGGCTTCTCGCTTTCTTGTTGTAGGGTTAGCCTATTTCATTGTTTTGTTAGGGCGTACTTTCAGGCTAGGCCTGGCCCTGCTTTCAGTTGTAGCCAGTTGTCCTTTTGAGGATTTCTTGCTGTTGCCCTTCATACTCTGCTTTCTGCTTGGCAGCCAGACAGGCCTTTATACCATAAAACTACAGAGATTTGGCTGTGGGATCTTTCTGCGTGACAGCTACTCATCTATAAGGCCTCTATCACAATTTAGTTTGTTAAAGGTAGAATAAATGTAAATTTAACCTGAGTTCCCATTTGAATCCTCTCTGTGGTCTCTACCATGTTGAAGTGTGGAGGAAGGGGGAGTAATAGTTTAGTATTAAGCACTGTACAAGCAAAAACAGATGTAGCAGCCTAGCGCAAGAAATTTTTCATTTTAGTGTTGTCCCTTTATAGAATTAATAATTGTAGGGAAAGTGTTAGTGTGTATAGTTTTGTTTGCTGAATCACACTGTGTCTGTAGGGTGCCCTGCAGAGTGCCTGTGCTAACCTCTGTGGAACAAATTAATAAAATTGGAAGGGGGAGTGGAACTGCTTGGCATAATGCCAGCACCTACAAAAGCAAGGAAAAGCAAGATTTTATTTTCTATATGACTAATGAGCAAAAATGGTAAGTGAGTGCACTGTTGAAAGTGCTCCAAAATTAGATGACAAAGAAACACGTAGACTATATTTTACCTTCTGTTCTATATACCAGGCATAGATGCCCCTTCATGCTGAGAGACCTGAGGTCCATCTTGTCACTCATGCTTTGCTTGGCTCATGTCACTGCTTGGCTTTGCTTGGCACATGTCATCTATTGTTCTGTATGAGAATTATTCAAATAATTATTCTTCGTTCTAAAATATTTTTTGCAATTCATCTTTAAATTTGCACACAACGGAAGTCAGCTACGCCACATGGCTTTGAAATATTCAGAAAATAAATGGAGCATATGTATATCCATATATCCATTGCAAAACATTGCACTGTATTTGTGCTGGATCTACTACGGCTACAGTGTTCCAGTCCTCTTGATTACAGAGCAGGTGTGTGCATCACTTGAACATCGCATACACAGTGATAAAAATCTTACTGCTACCCTCTTTGTCTACCTTACCTGCATTATTAGTACAGAAAACAATGTAAAAACATACTGGACTGCGTCAGAATGAGTATGGCATGGTGCAATTCAGTTTTGCCCCCGATGAAGGTGTGAACCCGAAATGTTGGGGCATCTGTTTGCAAATGGAAGAAAAATAAAAGATAGATAGATAGATAGATAGATAGATACTTTATTCATCTCCAAGAGAAATTCACAAGAAGTAAAGATAAGTCTGTGTGTGGTCCTCCATTATGTGTTTGCAGTTGAGAAAACATCCAGTGCTTGCCCAGTTTCACCCAACAGTTTCACCCAACTTTTTCACTAGGTTTTCAGCTATGTGACTAATTTTTGGTGAATAATTTTATTTCAGAACAGTTGCAGTTGATGTCTAGTCTAATTATTGTGAGCGGTGACAGAGCTTAACAAGATTAGCAAACATTGAAGGGGATCCTCCAGTCAACATAAAATCACCCTCTGTAGAACTGATTCTGGTCTCGGCTTCACAGATTAGAGACACAACAGACTGTTGGTGCACTCCGCTCTCAGAAATCTACCTTTACTCTGTGGTTTTGCCATTGTGAGATTTTAGTTCCAACATTAATCTGTTGTTGAACCATTTCATGGCCATTTGTGTGCATGCTCAAGTACACACATATACAAACACCATCACTGCTGTTAATGGATACAGTATGGGCCATCATAGTAATTTGTTTAGCTTGTTATTTAAATACTGACAGGACGTCCATATTGGACACGGTGATTGTCCCATGCAAAGCAGCCCTGGAAGGCTTGTAAAACATAGTGCATTGATAGGACATGAGTCAACCGTGTCAGATCATGTCTCCCACAAAACTTGGGCCATGTGCACACAGCCAGGTAAATTTGAAAACGCCATTGTGGTGTTCCATCCACATTACTCCACACTAGTGTTTTCAAGCTGTTTTCCAAAAGCCCGCTGATGACACTGAAACGCCCCAAAACACTTGAAGCCCCCTATTGAGCTTGCATAGGGCTATGTGCATGGCCTACACATGCTTACGCATGTGATAGAGGCCACTAGACTGTGGCCTCGATCACATGACAGTCCTAAAAAAGTTCCACATTACAATGCCAGGCCAATGTTTTCAAATTTATACACTTTGGAGAACATTTTCGAAATGCCCCGTTTTCACAGGTGGAAAACTCTAGCTCTGTGCAGTCAAAAGGCCAAAACCTCTATAGGCCTGAAGCCCCTTTGATACCACTATAGAAACCCATTTGCAACTGGAATAGACCAGCAGCGGGAAAGTGCGTATCCATTTGATCTCAGCCCGCATGGCTACCCTGAAATTATGGATAGCTGGAAAGACAGCGACGTTGCCGAGCAACTTTTCAGAGTGGTGTAACAAACTTGGTGACATTCAACCAAATGCCCTCCCGGTGTGGCACCCCTTTTACACTGATTTAAAACCGCACCACCATCTGGTACTTGAGCTCAGTGTAAACAGGGAATTTCCATCTCACATTCTGAGCCCTGTAAGAGTCCCAGATAATTATCAGCTCCAGGTCTGATCAGCATAGGTGTAGATGAGTCACCCACTAATTTGCAACCCACGTATGGCACCATGATATAGGACATGCTCCACGCTGGCAATCCTAACCTCAGTATGACTTGAATCTATCTAATATAAAAAATTACCAATAAATCACTATCTTTTGTATTGGACTCTGACTTATATTCATAGTGCAGTTGTAATAAGCGACGTCTGGGGTGAAACATTGGAGAAAATGCTGCATTTAAGTTGGGGTGGAAGATTGTTAGACCAGATAGTTTAGGGAGTCGTACCAGAAAAAAAACAAAACCTGGTTACCGGAGTGGTATGGACTGCTCCAGTGCAGGTCACAGAACAAACAACTGGCCACTTTGGTATAGAAAAGGTATGTCATTTTAGTTCAAATTCAGGCGTCTTCATTTGCTGAATATGGGAACTGTTTTCACATCTTATTGAATGGTTTTGTGCTATATGATCATTTTCCACTTCAACAAACCCCATTATTTTTTGTGTTAAATGTAGGAAGTCTGCCCTTCTTTGAACTGGGTATTCTGCATTGCAGATGTGTAACTTCCCTCTAACTCTGCACTGCTGTTGCTCTTCCTTCCAGGCTGTTAGCTGCTATGATGCTCTCATCCTGAAAGCAGAGGGAAAAGTGGACCCAGAGATCTTTTGTCAGCTGGGTCACTTCAACCTCCTACTGGAGGACTATCCAAAAGGTAAGAGGCTTGCTCTCTGTCTCTTGTTGCTCATTTCTCTTTTGTTTTCTCTCTCTCTCTCTCTCTCTCTCTCTCTCTCTCTCTCTCTCTCTCTCTCTCTCTCTCTCTCTCCCTCTGTTTATCATTTGATGTGCTCTTCTGTTGCTTTGATTTTTCTGCCCTCTTTGTTTTTGTGGTTAACATTGCTAGAGCCTGCAGATGAAGTATTATCTTCTCGTCAGTGCATATTTTATGGTTGTCTAGAAAGCAGGCAAGACCATTCGTCGTGACACATGGGAATAACACTACAGGGAACTGTTGAGGCACAACTCATTTGAGTATTTAGAGCATTTTACATTGCCACTAACTGTTCCCTATCTCCTTCTGTTTCCTTCTCTCTTTCTGTATCCTGTTCTTGTATTTGTTTGTCAATTTTCTCAGCATTATCTGCATACCAGAGGTACTTCAGTTTACAGTCAGACTACTGGAAGGTGAGTTGATAAAAAACTGCACAAAAGTGTACAACAAACAGTCTTGTATCAGCTTTTGGAGTAGATTTAAGTACACTGCTTCTGCAGCTGTCTAGATTTTAAGTACTATATGTATTTGACATCTGAATTGTATGCAGACGTACAGCACTTTGGCCTTAATGTTTGAGTGTGTGTGTGTGTGTGTGTGTGTGTGTATCCTTTGAGATCGTGCACCTAGGCTTTTCTTAACATAATGACACATTCTGATACTAGATAAAGAGAAGGTTGACATTTCCCATTGAACATTAGCCCCAATGATGTTATTGCTGATTCAGATTGGTAAGTAAAATAGTGGCAATAATGAAGTAGCTGTGGTTACTACAGGTAACACGATTAATAAATTTGATTATAGTTACATGGTCATAAAGCATGGTTTTCTATTTTTAGCTGTCAAACAACACTTATTGGCTGATATGGCAACTCTTGTTGGTAGATAGGCTATAATTTTTAAATTAAATGTTCAGAACTGACACACATTAAATGGCTAGTGAATTTGACTGGAAATCAGTGACTGCATTGTGGATCTATTAGGTTATCTATCACTAAATTGTTTTCCATGATGCATTGTAGTTAGGGTTGCATGAATATGACAGACAATAATCTTGATTATTGTTCCCATATTATCATCATAATTAGACATCACGATAGGGTTTGACCAGTATTCTTATTGATATTTTTTACTGAAAATTTCAGTTACTGATATTTTGTTCTGGTATTCAGTATCTTAAAATATGACCATTTTCATACCATAAAATTATTATAAGCATTTAGTGTTGCCCCCAGAATTTTAATCGTAGCAGCGTGGGAAAGCCTCTGCAGAGGCTGGAGAGTGGGACACTAAAACTGTCCAGGAAAACCCAGACTAATGAAATTTTTTAAGGTGGATTAGCAGCTTCCTAAGGCAGGGTGACCCATCCCACCTATTCAGTGATAGGAGAAACTGGGATAGGCCTTTTTAAATGGAAAATCTATATACAAAAAACGTATATATAAAACATATATACAAAAAAATTGAGTAGAGTGCATGCCTCAGTGCTGTGCAGTGGTCAAGATATGCCAGTTACACATGTTGAATTTTCAGCAAAAGTCAATCATTTCTGTTGTTACCAACTTGTCTGATATCACGATATCAGTGTATTTTCATATCATATTTGATATGCCTGTTAAAATGTAGCCATTTTAAAGCATTTTAGGCACTTTTCGTAAGCATGTAGCTATTCAGTGATACTGTTGCTCAGTAGCCATTAGGTCTGCTCCTCTACCGCTGTACCAAAGTTTGGAAAAATTGGCATGGTAGTTAGTCTGAACCAGAAACCAGCTGTCCATTACCCCCATGTTGTTTGATTGGGAGGGTGGAGACTTTGCCTCATTATGTCTGCTGATAAGCATACAAAGTGTGATGATGTTATGTTTATGCTTACACTAGATACCCTGTTTTCATGCATCTGCTTGAATTGAAGTTGCTACTTTGTACACTTATTTTCATTGTTGATTAATCTATTGTCAATTATAATTTGTATATAAAACGTTAAAACTAATGACAAATGTCCATTACAAGTTACCAAAGCCAAAATTTATATTTTAAAATTGTGTACTTACGTGTTACAAGCAGCCAAAAATAAATAGATAAATGAATAAATTATGCCACAGTTTTTGCTAGAATTCATTTTTGAAAATTTTAGATTGCATTTCTGGTAGCATTGGATATGTCTGAAAAAGTCTTAAATGTTCTGGGACCTGCACAAACCCATACTGTGAAAGTGCATGAATAATAAAATTTTAGTGTGACACTGTATTTAACAGATTGTTTCTATGGCTGCATGACCTTGTTGGCATAAACATGTATAAACATACAGTATCTTACTTTTTATCCAAACACAGTTAGTCTATCTTGATGTGTGCTTAATGACTGAGGCTCTTTCTCACCTCTTGTCTGCTGATAAGTATCACACAAAAAAGTGTTCACTGAGGCAGCATGCTCCATAAATTCAACAGTGTCTGAAATTAATATATTTTTCTTAAAATATATTGATTTCAAAAGTGTCAGAAATTTAAAAACTAAGTTACCGTATGTTTATACATGTTTATGCCAACAATGTAATGCAGCCATAGAAACAATCTGTTAATAAATACAGTGTTACACTGAAACTTTACTATTCATGCTTGTTATACACTTTCACAGTATGGGTTTGTGCAGGTTCCAGAGCATCACATTTAAAGCTTTTTCATACGTCTCCTTTTGGATAGTCCTCCAGTAGGAGTAATGCAATCTAAGGCAAACTGGGCAGTTAGCTTGAAGCATAGTAGTTAGGTGGTAGTTAGCGATGGCCAAAATGGCTGAGTAGACAAAGAGAAGACCATCACCTACAGAAACTCAAACGTCACTGTCCAAGGTAAAAGAAAAAGCAAAATCACTTATATCTATAAATACAAATTATTTTGGATGTTGGTATTGAATTCTGTGAACACTTTGAAGTGAAATCCTGTTCAGCTGCTGCTTTGATATGATGTGAACATGGCACAACATGGCAGCCAGCAACATAAACGAAGTGTGTGAGCAGTGCCTAAAAGAATGAAATGGACATTTACAACTGAAATGTATGGTGATTGTTTAAAAAACAAATTTTGTTATTTGCTGGAAGAGCGTGCGCTCTTCGCTCTTTGGGTTTAACTGTTGGAGTTCACATTGGCCCTGTGGGTGTTTATTGGAGTACTCAGTTTGGTCGAGGGGTTTGTAAAGCTCTGTGGTGAAGTGAGTGACAAAATGGTTGACTAGGAAAATGAGGCCCAGGTTGAAAATAAGCCCCTCATTAATTAAAAGCATCATAAACAGCATTCAGCATATAATAAATTATATTTTTAATACAAATGATCATTTTTTTTGAAGCATATATTCATTCAACAAAGTTGAGGATTTGATTGAAATCACTAAGGAATATTGAAGGTTTTCTGGCAATTCTGTGTTTAGTTAATTTTTTTTTCTATTTTAATTGTGATAGGATAAACTTCTGAGTTGACATCTTACATCCTTGATCTTAGTTTAAAACTACAGATCAAGTAGATAATTAATGAATATAGGAACAGAAAACATTCAGGCTGTTTCCAAAGTTTTTTTTTGTTGTCTGTCTGAAATTGTCAGCAATTGTTGAAAAATACAACAGGCACTTGACATAAGAGAGTTTTAAATGAACACTGTGAACGAAAAAATAAACTCCAGTACCTCATAATACTTTTTCCAACTAATGTAACTTCTACTTTTATTATTACTATTCACAGTTGTGGGCCTTTAAAATAACTCATTTGAGAAGTTATTCCATCAGTATCACCTGTGAGTGCGATATGGCATCCAGTGAAGCTGTGGTTCTCTGTTGACTGACAGTAAGTTGTTGGCCAGGAGTGTCAGTTATTCCCACTGAGTTTGGTTGCAAAGGACCCTGGTGAGCATGTGATTTTATAGTATGGAGTCAGCAATGGTCCACCATTATTTGTAGAGAAATTGCCACAGTTTACATTGCCTCCAGCGTCTGCTCATGGCCTGGAGTTAAACCATCCAATCAGTCGTGATGTGATGTTGCCTAGCCTGCCCTCTCCTTGCTCCCCAGTGTGGGTGGATGGGCTGGTTCGGTATGGTGTTGCCTTGTTGTAGAGGGCCCATTAAGGAGAGGTGCCTGGAGTTTGATAGTGACCGAGCCTGACAGCTTTGGACTCCCCGGGAATACAGCACTCCACAGTAAAGTGAGAGTGTGAAGTCCTCCCATGGGCTGGATAATAGAGCAGGGCAGAGTTTACTTGGCTGTGGTCGCAATGTAACAAGCCTGAGTTCTGAGCCCCAAGGCCGGGCTTTTATTGACCAGGGCGCGGTTACCAGGACAGGACTAGAGTGGCTGATCGAATAGGCTGGACTCTAGCTGGGGAGTCTGGCTGGGTGAAGCATGTTTTTGTGGCTTAGGCTGTGTCCAATTTCAAAACAGTATATTTGTGTCTTTGCTTTCCATCCACATTGAGCTGTTTTCAGACAGTTTCCCATCCACGCTGATTGGTTCAACAAGACTCAAAAACAATGGCTGGTGTTAACAAAGCAAGCAAAAATTGCAATCAGTCGTAATATCGAATCGAAGTACATTGAATCAGCACCCAAGTATCATGATAGTATTAAATCGGGAGATAAGCATATTGTCCCTGCCCTATTTAAAAGTTACAAGTATCTAACTAATGAGCATGAGTCCTAGGCCTGTGTTAGTCTGGATCCAAGGCTAAAACAGAAAAAAAGTTGCGTTTTCAAATTGACCTGGCTTAATGTGGATGTAGCCTTAGTTATACTACAGTAATTTCCGGAGTATAAGCCGCTACTTTTTTCACACACTTTGAACCCTGCGGCTTAAACAATGATGCGGCTAATCTATAGATTTTTACGGGCTAACGGCCTCCAGGGGGCGCTCTAGCAGGAAGCGCAAGAGCGAGACAGACAGGTGGAAGAGATAATGCACCGAGGAAGACGCTACCGTAGTTTGATTGTGTTTTGAACAGACATTTTGCACATCATGCACACACCCCCATGATGGAAAACACACGAAGAAATTCATATGATACAGCTTTTAAGTTAAAGGCAGTCGATCTGGCTGTGGAAGGAGGAAATAGAGCTGGTGCAAATAAGCTTGACATCAATGAATTGATGGTGTTACTGCCGTATCACTGCCGTGTTACAGGCACTGTTCGGAAAAAAGCGGTAATTAAAAATTTTAAAAATCTTTCTGTGTACCATCTTTCTGTGTAAATATCTCATGTTACAACACCTGGACACCTGCGGCTTATAGACAGGTGCGGCCTATTTATGTACAAAGCTTTTTTCTTAGTTAGTTGGTGCGGCTTATATTCAGATGCGCTCAATAGTCCGGAAATTACGGTACATACAAGATCTAAACTGAATTTTTTTTTATTATCGCATTACAACATTCTTATTAAAAATCACAGCAGGTAATATACACATCACTGTGATGGTTTGTCAAAATGTAATAAAACTACTTAGACACAGCCTTCAAATTTTGTGCTAATTCCACTTTTTTTGTTCAGTTGAGTCTAAAGGGTTCTCGACTGTGCAGTTTTACATAGAGCACCTTTACAGTGTCATTGCAACGCCAGTTTGAAGATGACATTAAATTATTACTTTGACACGTTTTATCACTTTTTCAGCCTGTTTAAAGTAACATTTTATTACATCTGACCAGTTATTGTGTTAATCCAACAGGTACTGGGTTTACTGGGTTCACTGGTGTCACTGGTGCACCATGCAGTGTGCTCCTTCATCAGTAAACCTCTTTATTTAAAAGATTTAATGGGGTTTACAGGGTTTATTGGTGTCACTGGTGGATGATGCAGTAAAACCCCTTAATTCAAGAGACATCTCTGTATGTAGAGGGCATCTTGCTGGTCTTACTGGCTGGCAGTGGGCGGAGCAGTTGGTGCTGCTAGTGCGGAGCAGATGGTATCCGCTGTCCGGGTCCAGGCTGCGTGTGCACTGCCTGAT
>OMKZ01020720.1:0-14368 GCA_900302535.1 Neoniphon sammara | reverse complement strand
TATACACTGGAAGTAGTAATATTATTTTACCAAATGAGGTATCTTAGGACAGTTGTCTTTGAACATGGTTGCATCTCCACCTGCTCATCTTCACCACTGGAGGGTGAAGTGAGCCTGGTTTGATGTGATAAGTACTGTACTGCCACATTAGTGCTCAAATGCTGACAATACTGCATTGCTGTGTCTCCTAAATCTATAGCACTAATACCACTTTCCAACTCAAAAGTTGTTTGAATGTGTAGTCGCTCTCTACAACCTTCATAACCAGAGAGGATGTGTTGCACGTTTAACCATCACACGTCAGAAAAAAAAACAACAAAAAACATTTATCACGATTTATTGACATCAGTAGAGTGGTTGCTCAGGTAACCGCTGAAAACATTTCATGCACAGTGACTCAAATCACGACAAGATGACTCAGAATGAACATCCCCCGATCACAATAACACCACTTCATGCGTTTTTTTGCCCCCACTGTGGACTATAAGGTGGCACTGCCTTCCAGGCTAATGGTTTTGCTTAGGGTGAGATTTACATAGCTTCCTCACAGGCGACTTTCGGAGCAAGAAACGTGGATGAGCCAATAACACCCACCGTTTGAACGGTGATGCTATCGCTGCACGCAACGTCAGAGAAATTCTTTGCGTCTGAGAGTCAAAGAGTCTGGTTAGGACCAGTCAAGAGTTTTCTTATTAAACAATAGTATAAATGCTGTTTCTGAGCATTTCAACCATGAGAAACACTGAATACTCATCTCATTTTTGACACAATAATGTCAAATTTCAAGGCAATGAAAAATGGTGCAGTGTTGGCCATTTATAGATTATACCCTCACTAATGGTATTGGCCTTCAAAAACCTACACTGGCTGAAATCTGTTCTCTTCTATCTGCCAGAAACTTACCAATCATGGGCTGCATGATGCCCTCTGCCACCTTGATGAGCTGCTGGTAGATCTGGATGGAGAGGTCACTCAGGACTTGCCTGTACTCTGCAAGGTCAAAGTTTTTCAGGCAGTGCTCATTCTGTTTGGCTGTGTTCTGGGTCATGAACACCTGGGCAAAAACAAAACAGCACCACTTAGTTTGCTCATGCACTGTAAAATAAAAAGCTATGATGAAAAACATATCCGGGGAACCAAAGAAACTCTTAACTCATGCATGTTTTTTTTTTTTTTTTTTTAACTTTTCTTTTTTTAACTTAACAAAGATGGCATGGAGGTAAATAATTCCCTCACTTTCTTTTAAATGATAGAAATAAAAACAGGATATATTTAGTGGTAACAAGCAGCAGACACCCACCTCACCTTAAATAAATCAAGATTTGTATTTGTTCTCATTTTGCACAAAAACTAGCCTATTCACTCGATCTCCATAATATCTTTAAGAACTCACCTCATCTCCACTATATTGCTTCAAACAGTGAAGAAGACGACTAGTGTTGGCCAGCCAGAAGGAAGTCATCTCAAAATCATCATTGTTTTTCTATGAAAGAATTTAGATATATTACAAAAAAAAAGACTTGAAAGAATGTACACTAATTCCCACAAAGGTAGATTTCTCTAGCAGCAACACACACCTTAAGGACCTTCTTGACAGCATTAATGGTGGTGGTAAGTAGAGACTCCACTTTCTGGTCATCGTTGATGTAGTCCGCATGGCGGATGCACATGAAGAGGATGTAAGCTGGAAGGCAGGGGACTGTAGCTGACACGGCATTGGGCTTCATATCTGAAAACCAGCACAGATCATTCTGAGGTGTGTTCAAACCAAGTGCATTTAGAGCAGTCTGACACTCTGGAGTGTTTACTCGGTTTACTGAATTTGGTGTTCATGCAGCTCGGAACAATGTTAACTGCAACAAAATGTCTGAAGATGCAAATATCTGCCAGGAGAACTAGGAGTGAGAACATAATCCAAAGCAAAATAATCCTTGAAACACAAGGGTTTATGGGTACAAAGAGACAGATGTAGACATCTGAGGGCCAGCAGTTTATCATGCTTTGAAAGCCTAGTATAACAAAATGAACCGAGGCAAAAATTGTTATCGAGGTGAAGTCAAATGCCTGTAGTGTTTCTCAACTTCTTCAAAACGTAAATATTCAAGCTGGGGTTTGTTTAGACTCCCCTGCTGCCAAAATTTCTAACCTGGTTCTAACCAGGTCGCCAAAACTCTGATTAAATGTGACTTTTGTTTACAAGTCCTGGTTTACTTTTTATCGGACAGTGTGAACCTCAACAAATCAAATGCCACTATTCAGCAAAGCAAAATGTTGGAGTATTCCTTTAAGTCAGATCTGACAAACCATGCCTCACCAGTGATCAGACTTTTGACTAGCAGGGCCTCGTCCTCCTTATAGTACTCCAGCATCCCCTCAAAGTCTTTCTCTTTCCGCTGGACTGTCACCTGGCGGCTCAGTTCAGGCTTCGCCCTGGTTGGCTGAGCGGCAGCAGCCTGGGAAACTGCACGGAGTGACAGACAATGGTTATAACTAATGAACTAATGCAAACACAGAATATACATATTACAGATCCAAATGGCTGTACTTCAATGTAAAATGATGTTTGCTGGTTACCTTCTAGCTCCTGGACTTTTTTCATGTAGATTCTCAGCTGTTTCTTCAGCTTCCTCTCATTCTTTTCCAGTTTCTCAACAAGCTCTTTAAGGTCCTGTGTGCAAGAAAAAAAAAAACAAAAAAAAACAAAGCAGAATATTGATGTCATTCCAGTTTGTATTTCAGTGCTGGTGATCCTTATGGTGCAGTACAGCGTCTCACCAGGTTGTCGTTGGTGAGGCGAGTGATCTCCTGCTGGACGCTGTACTCCACCTGGGCCTCAGGCGAAAGGGACATGGTGTAGTTCAGCATCTCCTGCTTCTTCTCAATGTCATCTTTCAGTAGTTCAATCTGAGTGTGAAGCGCTTCCAGCTCATCCTTATGCTGCCTGGACTGGGACTGGAGCTGGGCCTCCAGCAGCCTAGGTGGATTATAGGAGGATTATAATATTCAAAGTATGTGCTGTAAAGGCAGAGCCATAACAAATATTTCATGTCTAGCATGGATCACTTAATCAGATGCATACATTCACATGTCAAAAGTCTCACTAAGCTATGAGTTAAAGGAATACTCCAACGTTTTGGGCAAAATACCCTCTCTCCAACTGACCCAGACTAAAACAAGATGTTCAATTTCCACCTCCACTGGTTCAGTTCCTAGGAACTATAATCTTATAGTTCTTACAGTAAAAGTGAAAAAATAAACCTTACAGCAACTCCAAAGCTGTCTTATTTACACACATTATCATGTATTTGAAATACAAGTCTTGGAATTCACTTTGAAGGAGCTAGGCTAATGACTCCTGCAGACTTCAAGTCTTTATGCTAAGCTAACATGAAATGCTACCCATAGGAACCGAACCAGTGGACGTACAGAAGTGAAAATGGTATTGAATATCTTGTCTCAGTCTGGGTAAGTTGGAAAAGGGGTATTCTGCCTAAAACGTTGGAGTATTCCTTTAAAGTTGGAGTGCAGAAAATGAAGAGAAGGTGAAAGAAAGTGAGCAGTAAGAAAAGGCTGGCAGACAGAGACCTGGCCACTTGTTTTAGACCCTGGTAGGCCAAACCCAGCTCCCCATCTTCATTCAAATAACCCCAGTCCTGAGCTTTACTGGTGTCCGCAAGGCAGAGGAAAGCAGGGGAGAGAGAATTAGAGAAAGAGGGGGAAAAAAAGAAAATGGGAGATTGTTGAAAAATGTAGAGAACAGAGCGGAAAACATTAATTCAAAAGATTAGAGCCCAAAAGCCCCAAGAGCGCCTACAAATTTGCAGCAGGGACTGACACAAACTGTAACAGTGCTCTTTTTTTGTCTTTTTTAAAGTTGAACATCACTTTTAACTAATCTTGTAATTTATTTTCATCGCCCCTGTATAAATGGATGAAAGCACATAATTTCAGCTCATGTGGGTTATGATAGTAAATAATATAATAATTTAATAGAAATAATCAAGTCAAAACTTTAAAAAGTATTCTGCGTATTTTAGATAGTGTACTTCAGAATATCAAAATCATGGGATATAAAATGATAAAATGATCAAATGTTTGTGGAGCATACTTGCGCAAATAACTCATTTGAACAAAATGTCACATTAGGCCTTAAAATGGTAAGATCATGAAATGCAATGCACAAAATGAAAAGACTTTCTTTATGGTGAAGCTATGTTGTTGTAGGGTGACATTCAATCTTTCATCACTAGAGTGACGCTATGAATTTTACATCTGATTAAATGTTGCTGTGGGTTTTCTAACTATGATAATGATATGAAAAAATAGAGAAAGAGGGAGACAGGAAGATATAAGGAAGGAAGGGAGATTGGTTTAGTTGGCATAAATCACAATGCCTCAATTGGCTCAAGAACCATGAAAATGTATTGCTTCCCAGGCAATCCCATAAAACTTGTGCCAATTATGTTCTCGCTCCTGTTTTACAGATGACACAGGTATGAGAAGTTTTCACATGAGCATGGTAATCCAGCAGGAGAAAACTGGGTGAAGCTGCATCACAGGCTGTCATTGCAATTCGACACTTAACATAGCAAAGACGTGACACTTACTTCTTCGACTCACACAGTCCATGGTAAGCCTTGACGGCCTCTTCTTTGTCGAGGGGCTCTTTGCTGTTGTTCAGCTCCTGCACATCATTTCTTTCCTGTTAAAAAAAACAGACAGTTATTTTTCTGAAAATATGAACAGGAATGAAAAGGGATAATACCACTGTTTCTGATGTATGGCTTTGCTACCATTCCCGACTTAACGTGAGCTAATAAAATTATAAGATTTTGTAGCCAAAAAAAAAGCCACCAATTGCCACTGACATAATGACTGTACAATATGCATCACTACTGAATTGATTCCACTCTATTTGAAAGTACCTCAAAGTGATTGGTCATTTTTTAAATTATTTTTTTAAATACATAATGGATAAATGATTAGTGCAGATCAATAGGGCTGTCTTTATGCTAACTGCAAAATGCTACCCATAGGAACCAAACCAGTGGACGTACAGAGGTGAAAATGGTATCGAACATCTTGTCTCAGTCTGGGTCGGAAAAAGGGGGTTTTGCCCAAAACGTTGGAGTATTCCTTTAAGGCTGATGCAGTGCAACACGCCTGGCTGCCCCGAGTGCTGAATATCAGGTGAGAGCACATTAAGCTTCTTCTCATGAAGAGATAATGACCACTCATGTCTCATCCGTCAGTGACCATCAATCTGCCTCCACGTAGCTGCTCTGGGTCGAGTTTTTTTTTTGTTTTATGGTAAGTCTGCTCAGTTATGATGATGTGATAATTAAACAGTTAATGCTTCATTTTTAGGTAACTGTCCATCACCATCATTTGATTTCTGTCACTGTTCTGAGGTTCAGAATCATGCATTACAAACCTGCACATTTAACCAATTGTTTGACATATCTTACGCGTGCAATCCTATAATTCTGTTACATCATATGGATTAAAAATAACCTACGATGAAAACTACTTACTACATGATCGTTCTTCTCCATTTGTTGGGCGGTGCTGACTATCTGAGCCCTGAGGATCAGGACCTCCTCCTTGCGGGCCTCCAGCTCCTCATTGGCCGCCTTCAGCTGACTGAGCATGAGGTTGTAGCTGTCCTGCAGCTCATTCGAGGAGCTGTTCTGTGAGGCGCGGTCGGCAATCGTCTTCCTCAGCTCATTCAGATCGTTCTTGAGCTTTTTGTTCTCTGTTTCCAGCTCCTGTCTCTGTAAGGACAACACAGCAGAGCGTATCGTCAGTTCGAGTGGACGCTCAAGACAAGATGAACACTGGAACTAATACCCAAAGCCTTTATCCAAGATCCATTTTCAAAATATGGTTGCTATAAGAAATTTTTCACTGAACTCAAAAAAGTCATTCTATTTCATGGGGTCTTTGGCTAATTTAGTTTATTGGTTTTTTATGTATTTATTTATTTTTACAAATAAAAAACACACTAGCACACCCTGCATCTAATAGGCTTTCATGGATGACACATAAAAGTTATAAATTTAATTCCAATGTAGTCCTTGACTGTAAGGTTCCAGGTCTTAAATGATCCCCGATTTTGAAATGCGGTTGTCCTATGATTGCCTAAAGCATCACACAGAGAAAATCCATTGAAAAGGGTAGATTAGAGAATTCAGGCTGTGTTCATGTACTGAAGCCCTCTGAGACTGTAAACACTGATTAAGGGCTATAAATAAACTTGAACTCACTCAGTAAATATAAAGTACTTCATTGGATTTCTATTTATCTAAAACATCTTAAGGAGGCACTAAGCTATTTTGACTATATGAATGCTAAAATCCTTATTTCAAATATAAAATATAAGGGGTTGCAATGTCTGTATCTTGGTATTTCTGTCTCTAATTTTGTCTCATCTGTTTCAAAAATACAGGTGATAATATCTACAGACAGATCAGGTAAAAGGCAGGGCAGAAATCCTGAATTGTCTGTGTGTGTGTGTGTGTGTGTGTGTGTGTGTGTGTGTGTGTGTGTGTGTGTGTATGTGTGTGAGAGAGAGAGACAAAGGAAGGCAGATTTGTACCTTGAGACTGTTGTACGCCACATCTGCACTCTCCTGCTCTGAGGCAGGACTCTTTGATTCAATGCCCTGAAAGGTTAATAAAGAGTATACAATTACCAGCACAGCTTTATGGAGCAGAATTTAAATATTTAAGTTCTAAGATATTAACTCTTCTTCATGCAATAATCTCAGGATCCTGGTTCTAATGTTTAAAAGCATTCATAATTAATTAAACCACTTCACTGCACAGATATAGCCAAAACCCAAACTTCTCCCTGGAATCTTTTTGGTTTTAATCCTGTCGAGGGAACCTGAGATGAACTTGAAACTCCCACCTTGCGCTTGGCAAGCTCCTCCATCTTGTCCAGACTGATCTGCAGTCTCTTCCTCTCCTGCTCAAGCTCTCTGACCCGCTTCTGCAGCTTCATGAACAGGCTGATGTCCATCGCAGCCTTTTCCACTCCCATCTCCTGCAGGGGGGGAAAGGGGAATGAGGGGAGATTGTGCCACCCAAACATTATCAATGACATGCGGCAATTCAGCTCTACTGCGAATTCCACCAGCGCTGAGTAAAAGTACAAACTCCGTTTTTCATCACGGGTCTTTTACCTCCACCAGCTGAATGGAGTCCTCTGTGTCTCCGACCTCTGAGGTGGAGATGGAGGGGTAATTAGAGTCCGATTCCAGGCTGCTCTGATTGGACGGGTTCCTCCTGTGGCCCGGGTGGAACTGGAGGATCACAGGAGGCAGGGAGTCACTTAAAATGCACTTGGACTCACGGTTACGCTCAATCTTATGGCTACATTGCTGGTCACAACTTTCACACAAATTTAAAAGAATACTCCAGTGTTTTGGGCAAAATACGCTTTTCTGAGGCAAGATGTTCAATACCATTTTCACCTCTGTACATCCACTGGTTCGGTTCCTATGGTTAGCATTTCATGTTAGCTTAGCATAAAGACTTGAAGTCTACAGGAGTCATTAGCCTAGCTCTGTCAAAGTGAAAAAATAAACCTTACAGCATCTCCGAAGTTGTCTTATTTACACAATGTATCATGTATGTGAATAAAAATCATGTATTGCAATAAAAAAAAAGAAAAAAAAGAAAAAAAGAGGGTCGTTTTAGGAGAAATTAGATGGTAGGAACTATAACCGCTGAACACAGGTTCAGCGACTCTCATTAAAAAAAAAGAAAAGAAAAAAAACATGTATTTCATTGCCATGTAACACACATGATACATAGTGTAAATATAGTGTAAATTTTTTCACTTTGATGAAGCTAGGCTAATGACTCCTGTAGATTTCAAGTCTTTATGCTAAGCTAACAGGAAATGCTACCCATAGGAACCGAACCAGTGGACGTACAGAGGTGAAAATGGAGTACTGATGGAGTGGAGTATTCCTTTAACATATTTTATTGTTTTACCTAACTCATCTGATCATACATAAAAAATGCCAAGACTATAGGCAATTTTAATCAGGATCAGGATTAAAAGTCACCTTGGCCAAAGCGACCTCCTCCTGCAGGTTGTCATATCGCTGCTCCAGTCTGGAAAACTCCTTGAGCAGGTTCTGGTAGCGCTGCCTCTCCTCATCCAGCTCGGTCTGCAGAGAGACTTCTCTTTGGGAGGCATTGCTCTCCTGGTCTGAAAAACCCAAGACCCAGCCGTGTTAATTACCATCAAGCTTTTTCCAGTGACAGTGGGCCTTTGGTATCTGTGTTAGTCTTAGACCGAACATGGAAATCAGTTACTTTTCATGTGTCCAGAAAAGCAACACCACAGCAGCTATTAGCATCTCCATCTGCTTCCAGACAGCACAGGTTCATGCAACATTTCTGTCACCAATCTGATAAATGTAAGAGAGTCTACACAAGCACTAAAATTTGTTTCATTGGACTGCATTTAAATGTAAAGTTAAATGCAATTATTCACATTTACAAAATATTCATATGCTGCACTGAGCAATATATTCTTTCCCTTGGTGGTTCACAGGAGGTGTGAACCACCAAGTGTCAAAGCTTTATTCAAAGAAAATGAAAATGAAAGATCATTGATTTCTGGCATAAAATCCAAGTTTAATGGTTTTCAGCTTCTGTAGACAATGTACAGTTGTATACTAAGCTTTGCAGCAGTATCATTCATTCTATTGCAGCAGTATCATTCATTCTAAGGGGACCACAGAGATACAGTAAGACAGTATAAAGCAAATATTAAGGTCATAACTTTTCTTTCCTGTTAGCCTCAAAAGCAAGGAATGGAAAGCGGTTTTAATAAGTCCAGTGGAAGTCATGGAACAACAACACAGTGCTAATACAAAAGGGCATTTTTATAAGACTCCAATTCGCTTCATTTGTGTATAATTTTCCTCGACTGCATTTCTTAGCTTAAACAATTTCATCCAATGAGATGCATTTTACATACAGGCTGTGGTATACAGGTACAGTGAAGTAGACTTAAGACTTGACAGGTTTAAATGCTACTTTTCCCATGTGAAACTAGTGCCAAACAATAGTAGTTTTCATAGACACTAAGTGGAAAAAAAAAAGTTTCACATTGCTGTGGTGAAACTTGATGCATTCGGTGCCTACTTTGTCCTATTTCCAGACAGAAACCCTCTTGTGTGGGGGAACAAGCCATCCGTCCCCTCAGGGCAGAGGAATACGACCAAAGCATAAACAGGTACATCAGTAACAGTAGCACATATTGTTGTCATTTAAAAAAAAAAAGAGAGAGAAAAAAAGAAAGGTGCTCACCTTCAGTGCTCTTGGACTGCTGAAGAATCCTTTGGTTCATCTCCTCTTTTTCGCTTTTCAGCAGCGAGTTTTCCTTCTCCAGCTCCTCCACCCTCTGAGACAAATGAGACAAGAAGATATTCAATAACAATGATGTTGGACAATACCATAAAGTGGAATAACAACAAAATGGTAGAGAGAGTTCACGGACAAGAAAGGTGATTTATCCATTTTCATTTGCTTTGCAGAGTACTGAAGATGTATGAAAATCATTTTATTATCGATTACACTGTTATATACTGAGCAAAAGGGTTACTCCTGTTTCTGTGTGTGTGTATGTGTGTGCGTATTCACAGCGATCCTTGTGATTTGAAACTGTGTGTGCTGCAGATTGTGGGCTAAAGTTTAAGTTCAGAGGATCATTAAGCAAGAGCACAGAGATATTAAATATCACAGGGGCACAGAAAAAGGCATCCAATCTACAATCCACTTCTGGTGTCAAATGGCCACTGATAGGCTAAAAAAAGTGAGCGATATCATACACAGTGTCAGATCACTGATACAGAACAGTAGATTACTGCTCAGATGGGCTGAGGAAATCACTTGAAGTCTAACCTCAACAAGGGTGCCTTTTACTTAGGACTCTTTTCAATAGCATTTCTGTTCCTTGGTATCCAACTGATATTTTACGTAAGCACTGAAAGCCCATTACTTTATTCAATACAACTTACTGCAGGTATTGAAAATAATATAGCTTTGCAACTATTTAAATGCATTAAAGAGATGGAGTCTGAGGATATTACTATAATTATTAGCTATTCCTCACTACTGCACTAATTTACTTTTTACTTACTTTTTAAGTAAGCAGGGTCTCATTAAGTAGGTAAGCACCCTGTTTATATAATTGTGAAAAACAGGACTATTGAATAAGCAGCCCTTTTTTCTCCTCTGCTCACCTGCTTCAACCCCTGTTTCTCGCTGCTGTGCTCCTCCTCCAGTCTCTTCCTCTGGGCATAGGCCTCCTGCAGCTCCGCCCTGAGCTTCTCCAGCTCCTCTTGCAAGGAAGTAATCTGGCTGCCGTCGGCCTGGCGGCTGCGCAGCTGATCCAGCTCCTTGTGCAGCTTGGTCAGCTCTGTGTTCAGGGTGGTGTTGGTGGTCAGCAGATTCTCATTCTGAGCTTTATATTCTTTGCTCTGCAGCGGGGTGGACAAGAAGGAGCACTCTCAGACATTTTCCAATAATATGACAAAATCACAACAAAAGACAACGTGATAATATCCATTTTTTATGCATTTCAAGCTATGTGCTGGCAGGTCTGTGCATGAATCACTGAAAAGCAAGACAACAGTGTAAATAAAAATGGAAACAGTCCTATTTACATTCTATAAAAAGTGTATTAGTAGGATCCAACTGATGCTCTGGGACATTTCTAACTATGAATGTATGTTTGGGTGCACAACAATTTTGCCCCGTTTAGTCAGGATTCATAATCTATTCACAATTAGGTCTGTGCTGGCATGAGCCTGAGCCAACATAATTAACCATATCAGACATGTTTAATTTTAAGGAGCACATCGAAAAGTGAATCAGCAACTAACATTAAACAGGAAACTAAAAATGGTGAAAATAGAAACTAGCAATCTGGAGCACGGGGCGACACGCACGGAAGAAACGTAAACTGGATGATGACGTGAACACGAGGTGCCTGTGTCACTGATCTGTCAATCTTTAGAATTTAGGATTTTAATAGTGAACATAGCCTATTTGCAAACCCCATTAACAATGACGCCATGTTGTCTTCTGTATCAGAAATCAATCAGAAACAAGAGGGAAGAAAAAAACAAGGTGATCATGCTGACTGATCACTTATATGAACTCCCCATGTTAGTGTTAGTAACTCATGCAAAGTATTAGGGGAAGATTAATACATAGATATAAACAGTGATCACTTCAAACAGTATACATTGAATGATAATGTAATTTTGAAACAGCTGGCTATTCTGCCTGATTCTCAAGTTAACTTTTCATACATCCCCAATTGTAGGTGGAAAGTGGTGTATGCAACCTCTCTGTGCATACATAGACATGGGGCCCCCTGGTGTTTGCCTAAAATTCTCATGAGGCTCTGGTATTGTGCAAAACACTGTTATTTTGTTCAGTTGAAATGCAATTTTTTTTAATGAAACTTATGAATTACGGGCCGAACATAGATTTTGCATGCATAGTTTTAAACTGTATTTACCGATTTATATGTTGCTAAAATTCATATTACGTTCTCCTTTACACTTCAGTGATTTTTTTGTCACTTATCTGTAGTTTACAATCACTATAATCACTGTTTATGATTATGATGTGCTTGAGAAGGAAGTGTGTACGCCCCAGAGGTGAGCAAGGAGGAATTTTTATTGCGCAGAAATGTAATGAAAGTGCCGTGGAGTGGGGTTGAATCAAAGTGGCGTGTACATCCCAACATTATGGTCATGACATGATTTTAGGTTGTCACAGAGTGTTGGTTTTTGTGTCTTTGTGCCACACTGTGTGGTTACTTACTTCATTTTATTTAGTTAATTTTATGTGTTTTGTCACATCACCATATCTGACCATCTGTTTTTTTTTCAACAAACAATTTATGTCGATTTATAAATGAGGGAAAATTGCCCCTGAGCATTGCTGTCAAGTTGGTACTGAGAGTTATTAGTAATAGGACTAGTAGCATTAATAGTAGTGGTAGCACTATTGCAATCAATGAACAACATATTATGCATTATATATTTGTTTGCATCTTAAAGGAATACTCCAACATTTTGGGGAAAAAAATGAGACAACATGTTATTTACCATTTTCACCTCTGTACGTCCACTGGTTCAGTTCCTATGGAAGGCATTTGGTGTTAGCTTAGCATAAAGATTTGAAGTCTGTAGGAGTCATTAGCCTAACTCTGTCAAAGTGAAAAAAATAAACTTTACAGGTACTCTGAAGCCGTCTTATTTACACAGTGTATCATGTGAATTTGAAATACAACACTTGTTTTTTTTTTTTTTAAACAACTTGTTTAAGGAGAAGTTAGATGGTGGAAACTATAACTGCTGAACACAGACGGAAGGATGCATGTGTTCAGCGGTTATAGTTCCTAAATTCTCGTAAAATGACTCCTGTTTTTTAAAAAATTTCCAGGATGCGTGTTTCAAATACATGATACATTGTGTAAATAAGACAGCTTCAGAGCTGCTGTAAGGTTTATTTTTTCACTTCGACAGAGCTAGGCTAATGACTCCTACAGATTTTCAGTCTTTATGCTAAGCTAACACAAAATGCTATCCATAGGAACCGAACCAGTGGACGTGCAGAGTTGAAAATGGTATCAAACATCTTGTCTCAGTCTGGGTAAGTCGGAAAAAGGGCATTTTGCCCAAAACATTGGAGTATTCCTTTAAAGGCCTGTTGTGCTCCACTGTACCTGATCGTCCATCTTTCTCTGAAGCTGGACAATCTTATTCTCCATGCCGGTGTTGAGTTTCTTCAGATGTTCAGCAGACCGAGCTTCTATTTTGAGCTGTTTGAGCTGGCGTTTTGCACACATGCGTCTGTATGCACACTGGATGATGATGGCAGCATTGCGTGCTCGTCTGAATTTCTTCCTCTCCAGCCAGCCGCGGACAGTCTTCTGGATGATCATAGCCTTGTGGTGCAGAAGGAACTGCAAACGAGAGTTTCAGAATTGAAGCCGGAGTTGGCATTTAGCATGAAAAATGAGAAAAAAACAACTGGGAGAGTGAAAAGCTTATGAGGCCTTCGAGGTCAACAAAACAGCCAGATGAAGGGTAACCAAAGCAGCATTCAGCAAAGCGCACCTGATCACATTCCAAGTCAAATTGAAGGCACTTTGTCCCCAATTCACTAGTCACGTAAACACCACAAATAAAGCCAAAGTACACACTGATTGGTTCTAGTTCTTCCATAAATAGAGTTCGTCAATTTCAGTCACAGTCACAGATTACATAAGCTGTAACTGGGGTAGGGCAGGGTGGCAAATGTATGGGAATCTAAATCCAAAATATGAAAACCTGAGAGTGGCTGAGTAATCAGAGCAAAATGGTAAACAAAAGAATAAAACTGTGAGTAGACCATTAAAAGGTGAGATTTAAACAGATAGAAAGTAAAACAGAGGCAGAATCAGTAGCAGACGTAGTTTACTTTGTACCTCCCAGTAAATCCTGCGTGTGAACATGCCCTTGGTGTAGGCCTGGATGGTGATTACAGCCTGTCGTACTTTCAAGTAAGCGCGTCGATCTCTCACCATGCGATACTGTTTCTGACAGATGATGGCAGCACGGGTCAGACGCAGCTGCTCAGCATACCTGAGCAACAAAGCAGGGCAATTTAAGAACAAGCAAGACAACAGGGAAATTAGGAAAAAAATCAGAAAATTAATCACAAAATTAACAACTGACAACAACTGATGAGTAGTAAAACACTAGATGTGCTAATATACTGGAAGAGTTTGTGTTTTCTAACCTGCGGGCCAAGTATCCGCGGCCATATCTCTGCAGGATGATGGCAGCCTTGCGAATCTTGCGGTAGCGAACTCTCTGCAACCAGCCTCGCACCGTCTTCTGAATTTTAATGCAGGCAGAGCGAAACTTGTCGGCCCTTAGCTTCTCCAGGTAGGCTACTTGACCCGCTCGGAAAAAGATCTTAGTCTTACCAAACTGGAACTTGTCAGGATCCTGAGATTAACAAAAATATTAAAGAAATTCATTAAAATCAAAATAAAACACAAACAAAAACAAACAAACAAACAATATATATATATATACACACACACACACATATACATATATATATATATATATATATATATATATATATATTAGAGCCGGGACTTTAACGCGTTAATTTCGATTAATTAATTACAGAAAAAATAAGGCACTAAAAAATTCATTTAAAAAACTCATTTAATTGCACTTTATTTCTGCAAATTTCTGCACTCCAGACGTCACAAACCGTTTCTCAGTGCCCTAATTCCTGGCACACCGATCACACTGATGCACAAGATG